>LOJH01058180.1:0-11446 GCA_001685095.1 Ellobius talpinus
CTCGGGACAGCGCAGCCTCGGGTGACACAGCCAGGGGCCGACTCCACTCCGCAGCACCGCTAGCTGCGACCCCACAGACACCTTTGTTCCCGGGAGTCTTCCGTGTGTTTCCGAGCCTAGCTCTTCTCCATTCATGGAGTGAAAAAGCAAGACCTCTAAACGGCTATAGAAAAGGGCTTGATCGTGGTGGAAAGGAGGGTCCCTGCTTGACCGTGGCCTGTTGAGCCCACGTTTTTATTAATTCTTTTATCTAGTTTTTATGGTCAAAGGCCCAAGGTTATATATATGGTCAAGTGTCCCCAGCTCTAAATCACCCACATAGATGCAGCTGTCCCTGTGTAAAAGTACCTCCCTGCGCTTTCATCCCAGATGCTGGTTTCCCCGGGTGGGCTTCACTCCCGTGAAGCATCCAAGCGTTGGAGGGTGATCAGCTGAGGCTTTTCTCTGTGGAATTCAGCTCCAGAGGATGCTATTGGACACCCTAGGGACCCTCTTTCAACTGGAGACAGCTTTGGGAGATGCAAAAAGGACAGGTGCAGGGTGCTGCCCAGGCCTCTGGCCCAGTATTTGATTGACCCTCACTGGCCTCTAGGGAATCTTGAAGGGGAAACCTGTGGAGCTGGACAGTTAGAAGGAACTCAGTAAACGTTTCCAGAATGCTTGTGTCTGGGCTCGCTTTCCTTTTCTGAACCCGAATCTCACGGGAAGGATGAGCATGGGATTGGTATTGGGTCTGTGAAGATCCATCTCTTTTTTTGTTCCTGAATACTCTTGACTTGGTATGTGTTGTTAGTCTCTATACCAAAGGAATTCTTGACAGCATTTAGGCACTTCAGTGTCCCAAGTAACTGGGTTAATGTCTTAGGGAAGTGTCTGAAGGAGCAGAGATGATGAGTCCCCACGGCAGGAGTAGGTTGACCTTTTCCAGATCCCTGGAACTCTCTGTGACTTGTGTTCTTGGGTTTGGCTGGTGCTTGCCTCAGAACCTCTGGTCTGCGTTCAACAGTGGCCGTTCTCACATGCAGGTGGACACATACGCCATCTTAGAGAGTACATGTAGCTGTGTGGCCAACAACTAAAGGCAGGCCCTGTTACACTGATGGTTCTTGATCTTGTGGAAGAAAACCTGGGTCTGAGGTACCTAGGGCAGTCTAGAATAGTGCCTAGCAGAAAGGGCTGGAACCTGGAGCCATCGTAGCCTTGATGATCATTCTTCAGAAATAAGAAGGGCGGTTACCACACAGGCAGGTGGAGGACCCACTCAGCGCTTTGCGCTTAGAGAAGCTGGTTAGCCATGCCCCCTCTCCTCCACCATCCCGTCTGTTCCTTCACTGAGAGGGAGCAAGCTCACTGAACTTGGTGGAACAGTTTCCTTTTCTGTGTTGAGGGCTTATCTTGGCCATTATAACATCACCAATGATGCAACAGCCTGCAAATTAAAGCCCTTTGTGAAAGGCTGCGCGCTGGTTGAGCAAGGTCCCTGACTCACTCCTGCCAGTGGAGTTTTCTAGCTGACCTTGCCGTGGTCATCAGTGGGTTCCGAGATGCAGGTCTAATTGAAGCGTGGGCTGGAAAGGCGCGGTCAGAGTGCTCAGCGTTATTTTTACCCAGCTTAAAAATCACACATGCCTCATTATTTCCATTGTAACCCAGATGGCATTGGGGCTGTTAAAAGTTGTTTATTTTTAATTTGTATTGAGGAATGAGAGCACGCTTGGGATTCAAGTCAAACATAACAAACAATGTCATTGAGATTTCCTATAATGTTCCCATCTTGTTTTTGTCAGGTATGCCTGCGTTTCACAGGGTGAGCACATTGTTTGATATCCTGTTATTTTTCTAAATTTTATTTGAGTTGATTTTTATCCAGATTGGACTCACAGTGAATGTCGAAAGACCCTGACCTTTGATCACAGTTACATAAGAGGTTTTTTTTCAGTTTCAAAATGAGTTTTTATTGCCACCACCCCCACTCACCTCTCACGTTTCTTTGCAACTAATTTTCCCGTTGTTATGAAGGGGGAGGATTTTGTTTCTCGTATGGCTTTAATTAGAGTTTGAGCTTGTTTTTTAAGTTTAGTGGGGATTTAAGAGATGCCATTCGTTAATAATCCAGGCTTTGAGGACGTGGTTTCACTGGAGTTTGGGTGTTTATAAGCCTTTCAATTATCAGAACACAGTGTATTTTATTAACTTTCTAGGGATCTTAAATGTAATTAAATAGCCTTCAAATAAACCTTCCGCTTTAGTCATAAGGCACACGGCACAATAAATGACACTCACCGGCATGTGCTATTAAAAAAGAGAACAAGAATGTTAAAGACCAGGCTAGGGAGTTTGGGAACACTCAAGAACTCTTTCTGCCATGCCCCGTCCCCGGCATGCTTCTTCTTTTGTAACTGATGTTGTTTTGTTTCTTTGCCACTGTGCTGTAAACCAATTGACTGTGATGCTGGTGTTTCTAAGACTTGGGGGAGACTGGGGTTGTAGCTCAGGTGGCAGTGTTTGCTGTTCATTCCCAACTCCATGGGTCCTCTCTCCAGTACCCCTAACCCAATGTCACCGTGTGCACCTCTGATTCCAACACTTATGCAGTGGAGGCAGGAGGATCAGAAGCTCATGGTCATTGCAAGACTCCTGGGGAGTTACTAAACTGATCAATTATCTTTTCAAAAATGTCACAGATAGGAGCTAGAGAGGTGGCCAAGAGCCCTTGTTACTCTTCCAGAGGACCTGAATTTGGTTCTGAGGCCTGACATCAGGCAGCTCACAACTGACTGTAACTCCAGCTTCAGGGGATCCAACACCCTCTCTGAACTCCACAGGCCACAAGTGGCAGACACTCATACAGTCAAATGCATAAATAAAACAATAAATCCTTTTTTAAAACTTTTTTCATGGGTAATAATGGTTCCCATTTTGAAGCGTCTCTATTTAGGTTTAAAAAAACACATTTCTATATACACTCACCTCTCTCTCTTCTCTCTCTCTCTCTCTCTCTCTCTCTCTCTCTCTCACACTCTCCCCCCCATGGGCTCCATTTTCTCAGTGTGGAGTTGTGTTAAGGGGTAGCCCTGTGTGTCCTGCTTGTGTCCATCTTGTGTTACAAACACTTGCTCCTGTGGAGACTGCCAGTCACATTAGTTCATATTTCAGTCAGCAAAGTAGATGGGTGCATTAATAAAATGCAGGGCTGTCATCCGATTTATTAAGTTTAAATCTAATTTTCAAGTAATCCCCTGTTGGACTTGGAATCCGTTCCTTTCCTGTAAGCTGGATCGGGTTTTGACACATTTGATCACCGACGCATCCAAACAGAAAAAGTGGGTCAGTTTGTTGCCAGGATAGGGCTAATCTGGCAGCGTAAGAGATGGCTCATGGGTATGTGCCCACGTGTGCACCAAGCACGTGTTTCTCCTAGGCCTGAGTGTACTTTGGATTGCTAAGTGACTGCATGCCCTGAGCTGGGCACTCAGGAACTAGAGTGTTTTGTTCTCCATGTAAAACATCAGTGGATTAAAGTGCTCCTGAGCAAACCGGATGACTTGAATTCAGTCTCCAGGTCCCACTGTGGAAGGAGAGGACCAGTTTCAAAAGTTGACCTCTGACCTCTCCATGTGTGCCCACACAATAATAATAAATAAAGTAAACAAAAATAAAAGGCCCTTTCCCCTAAACGTACCCCTAAGGAGGCAAAATTCGCTTTCTGGAAATGTCACAGGTAGAGGCTGGAGAGAAGGCTCAGGGTTCAGAGCTCTTGCTTGTTTTGCTGAGAACGGGTGTCTTCAGTTCCCAGCACCACATCCGGCAGCTCCCAGCCAGCCTCGTTTTGATGTCTACACAAGGAAGATGCTCAGTGCTGGGTGCAGAGTACTTGCTCATTTCTGTTTCTGTAGAGTCTGCACTGCTACACTGACCTCAGAGGTCAGAGGTCAGAGCATCACATGGTTTTCTGTTATTACTACAGGGAAACCCCTGTGGGGTAAACTGTCTAAAATTTATGTCGTCGACTGGATTCTTTTGCAGGCTTTTCTTAGGTCAGTTCTTATTTTAATTGCAGAGAGTATTTAGATCATCTGACTTAAATAAACTCCAAGGATCTGCGCTTATGAAATACAGCTCCTGCCTGTAGCAGGTTATAAAAAAAGCGTGCGGTGGCAGCAGTGGTGTCTTCACAGTAGGCGTGGGAAAGTATGTCGGCTGGCATGACACGATGCCTGCTCTTCAATTTCTCTTTTTTATTTGTGTCTTTAAGCAGTCCTATCAGCTAATGGGTGTAATGGAGTTAATGGCGCTAACAGAGGTAGCATCATGGAATCGGCATTTCATGGCAGTTATTCATCAAAAAAGAAACACAAATGGTGACTAAGGTACCCCAGCCGTCGGTGTGGATTTCAAACAGTGAGTGACACATGGGTGAAGTCATGGTGGGATTAGTCATAAAGAGAGATCCCGGGATCTGAAGCAGTCATCATGAATGCTGAGGGTTTTAGAAGGGTAGCCTCAACTGTGCTGAGGAGGTGGCTTTATGGGTAAAGTCCCTGCCGTTGAGTATGCGAGGACCTGGACTGGGGAGACAGAGACAGGCAGATCCTGGGAACTTGCTAGGCAGCCCATCTGTTGAAACAGGAATCTCTAGGTCTGCTGAGAGACTTAAAACAAAATAAAAAGAGCAGACAGGTAAAAAAGGCGAGATCCCTGGGTTAGCCTCCAGCCTTCACACACACACACACTTGCACTTCCTGCATATTATAATAACAATAAAAAGATATTGTCAGCTACATTTGCCTGCATCCAAGCCATCTCTGCTGCATGATTTCCAGCTAGTGGCTCAGCCTTTCTGTTTTTTAGCTGTTGGCTCTGTGTGCTGGCCAGATTCGTGTCAACTTAACACAGGCTAGAGTCACTGAAGAGGAGGGAGCTTCAGTTGTAAGACTGGGCTTGTAGGCAAACCTGGAGAGCATTCTCTTAGTTAGTGATTGGTAGGGGAGGGCCCAGCCCATTGTGGGTGGGACCACCCCAGGCAAGTGGTCCTGGGTTCTATAAGAAAGCAGGCCAAGCAAGCCATGATGAGCAAGCCAGTAAGTAGCATCCCTCCATGGCTTCTGCATGAGCTCCTGCCTCCAGGTTCCTGCCCTGATTGAGTTCCTGTCCTGACTTCCTATAATGATCAACTGTGATGTAGAAGTGTAAGCCAAATAAACCCTTTCCTCCCCAAGTTGCTTTGGCTATGGTGTCGATAGAAACTCTAAGACACTCTACAGAGTCATTGGATTAGAGAATTGCTCATCCCTTGTTGAAATAGATACATTTTTGGTTTTGTTCAAAGATGATAATGGGGCTGGAGAGTTGGCTCAGCAGTTAAGAGCACTTGTTGTTCTTACAAAGGACCTAGGCTCAATTCCCAGCAGCCGCATAGTGGCTCATGACCATCTGTGAGTTCAGTTCTGGGGATCTGATGCTCTCTGACCTCCAAGGGTACCAGGCAGGCAAAATATTCATACAAATATAGTCTTTAAAAAAAAGATAGTAATAGGGGAGTTGGAGAGATAGCTCAGCAGTTAAGAGCACTGGCAGCTCTTCCAGAGGTTCTGAATTCAATTCCCAGCAACCACATAATGGCTTACAACCATCTGTAATGGGATCTGATACTCTCTTCTGGCCTGCAGGCGTACATGCAGGTAGAGCACTCATACACATAAAATAAATCTTTAAGCTGAGTGGTGGTGGCGCATGCCTTTAACCCCCAGTGCTTGGGAGGCAGAGGCAAGAGGAGCTTTGTGAGTTTGAGGCCAAGTATTGTCTGTCTACATAGTGAGTTCCAGGACAGCCAAAGCTACACAGAGAAACCCTGTCTTGAAAAACAACAACAACAAAAAGATAATAATAGGGGCTAGATAGATAACTCATCACTTAAGAGTGCAAGAGTGCATATTGCTCTTGCAGGGGATCGGAGTTTGGTTCTCAGCACACGGTGGCAGCTCACAAACTCTTGTAGCTCCAGCTCTAAGGGGACCTGAAGCCTCTGGCTTTTGCAGGCACTGATACTCATGCACATAGAAACACACATAAATAACACAAATAAACATTTCTCTTTTTTCCCCCTTCCCCCCCCCGATTTTTCAAGACAAGGTTTCTCTGTGTAGCTTTGGCTGTCCCGGAACGCACTCTAGACCAGGCTGGCCTCAAACTCACAGAGATCCACCTGCCTCTGTCTCCCTGAGAGCTGGGATCAAAGGTGTGTGCCACCACTGCCTGGTTCTATTCTTTTATTAAATATAAAATAATGATAATAAGGAGGGTTGGAACAAGTGTACTGACACCCAAGAGGCTGAGACTGGATGATCACAAATTCAAAGCCAATAGCTGTATGTCTTTTCACTACTTCAACAGATAGGACTCAGGAGATTAAAGTCTGACTGTGGAACAGCTCAGGCTGATTGAAGGCAGCTCGAGGCAGTCCTTTATGATGCAGCCAACTTGTGGGATGAGCCCCAGATCCGTGGTGCCTTCCTTTCCAGAGAGGAGCTTCATAACTAGATGCGTGAGGCTCCAAACTAAGAGAAATGAAGGGAGGCTGTGTGTGTCTGGAATTGAAAGGTGGGATGTAGGGAGGATCCGTGAGGGGTCAGAGCCAGGGTCCCGACTGGCTTGGGGTCTCAGGTTGGTCATCACCTGAGTGGCAGATCATTAGGCATGCCCCTCGCCTCTGTGAGCTTTGTTTTCTCCTCTGAAGATGCTGAAAGGGCAGGTCATACCCCCAGTGCCAAGGACTTAGCAAGTGTTCCATAAATGACTTCTGTACTGAATGGAGGTAGCAGGGTCAGCACTTCAGGTCCCATCGTGATTGAAGCCCAAGCATGGGTCTCAGTTCTGTCAGGTCCTCTTCAATGTGGCCCCCACCTTGCCTACAAACCTGCACTCTTAAGGGCTTGGTTCTCCGTTCCTAGAACCTTCAGTCTAGCTTGGTGCCCAGTGTACAGGTGTTTCCTATATGGTTACCAAGTAATCCCAAATACAGTATGTGTGAGTGCATCTACTAGTACCTGTGTATATATGCGGTACATATATGTACATATATGGTATATGTGGAGACCAGAGGACAACCTCCAATGTTATGCCTCAGAGTTCTGTCCACTTTGGTTTTTGAGACATGGTCTATCACAGACCTGGAGTTCACCTAGTAGGCTAGGCTGACTGGCAAGGGAGTGAACCCCAGGGAATCCTCCTGCCTCTACATCCCTAGCATTGGAATTACAGTCCCTGATGCCTTGCCCAGCTTTCTTCATAGGTTCTGGGGATTGAACTCAGGTCCTCAGGCCTGCAAGTCAAGGACTTTACCATCTGAGTCATCTCCCCAACTGTGAGCTGATTTTTGTTGAACAGAACCAGCTACATGTTCAACTTGGCCTTGGTGGCCTGCTGTGATGTGGCCTCTCTCTCTGTCTGTCTGTCTGTCTCTCTCTCTCTCTCTGTCTCTCTCTCACACATACACATACACACATTCTCTCTCTTTTTCTCTCTCTCCCAACCAGATCGATGCAGACACATGATGCACACTTTCAGGGCAGGAGGGTGCAAAGATGTGTCTGAGCTCAGCTGTGTGGAGAAATTGTGAGACCCCTAGGGAGAGTAACTCACAGATGGTGGGGTGTGTGAATGAAATATAACATATATTTTAAGGAAGAACTGAGATAAGTAAGTACGTGGAGGAAAATAGTAGCACATCAAGGAAAAAATACCCCCAAAAGGTAGCGTGGAAGGGACCGTGTGGGATTTAAGAACCCGTGACTTTGGTGGAGAAAGGCCAAGGTCAGCATCCTTCCTTGACCTCTGTTTCTTCTCTGAGCTTTCCCACTGGCTCAGTTCACTTTAGGGGTGAGGACCGACCCGAGTGACTGCATGCCTGCCGCAGCATGAGGAGTGTGGCCTGCACTGTGCAGAGGGAAGTGTTTGCAGATTGAAAGACAAGGATGTATGGAGGTGATAAGAGATCCTGTCTTTTTACTAAAGGATGAAAAGCTGTCTTTTGGCCTTTGAAGTGGTGCCTATTACGGTGTCATTGTCACCAAGCACACAGAAGCCTGCTGTTAATAACCCTTGGGCTTCCTTGAGTAGGGGAGCTGCTCCCTGTGTGGTGGTAGCCCAGTTTGATGGACAGAGCCTTGTGTGACACCCCAATCTTTATGACCTTGACATTCTTGCTGCTGCGGAAATGACAGAAGCAACAGGCAGGCTTCTGTTAGTGAGAGAGCTGAGGAAATGGCTTAGCTGCCGTGGCATTTGCCACACCAGCGTGGAGACCTGATCCTCAGAACCCATGTAAAAAGCAGCTGGGCATTGTGGTGCTCAGTGGATGGTTCAGGCGATGGGGAGCTAGCGACAGGAGGATCCCTGTAGCTCACTGGTTGGCCAGCCTAGCCCACAAGGCAAGTTCTAGGCCAGTGTGAGAGACTGTCAAAGGAACAAAGAGGACAGAATCTGAGGAATGGCCCCTGAGGTTGTCCTCTGGCCTTCAGTGGCACAGCACGCTGGCAGAGGTGCACAAAGAGTGAGAAACACGGGCATGAAGTGAAAACACACAATTGTCACATGTCAGAATGAGCAACACCTTGAAGGGGGCAACAGGGGAATGGTGTGTGCAGGTTGCATGTGCACCTTTGCTTTGTGGAGTCGGCATAAGACCCAAAAGCACCATGAGAGAGAGTCATTGGCATATAATAAGGGTTTATTATCTTATAGCAAAAGTCTGGACTAGAATGCTTACCTAGCACCCCCCTGGGCTCCATCCTCAGCACACACACACACACACACACACACACACACTTGCATGCACGTGCACACATACATGTGTGTGGGCACACACACACATGGTGAAACCCAATTCATATTATAAATAGTTTACTCATGGGTATGAAAAACAGTTGATTCTATGTTTTGGTTCTTATATTTTATTTGAAACTAATTAGCAAGATTGAAAGAAGTTCTTTCCATAATTATATTCTCTAGTTTTGAAGTAATCATAACTTTCAAGAGGGGTCTTAGGAAAAAAGTCCCTCTGAATAGTAAATGTTGTAATCCACAGGGAATATATAACTGAAGTCTATTAAGCTAAGTTTTTAGGACCCCAAAAAGCACTATGGTTATCAGTCTTAAAAAGTCTGGTCAGTGAGCCTGAAGGGGCTTTGCACTTCAAATTGTCTAAGTATGGGCATCTTGATGGTGAGGCCAGAGAAGTCCCCAGGGGAGACTGGGGACCACTATGCCCTCCAATGTGGGACATCAGGTAACAGAGTTAAGGAGTTTACTTAGCCTGTTATCTGTTGTCATTCTGTAGAGGGTAGCGGGTTCTGGTTAGCACCTCACCACTGATGGACTGTCTGTCATTTCCTCCCTGTAATGAGTCATCCTGAATACTACACTTGGCCTTGCATTTCTGTGAAACACAGCTTTCTTCTATGGGATCCAGAGCAGAGGAGAGGGAGGAGGAAGGAATGAGTGGATGGATTGATGGATGCTTGGGATTAGAGGGGGGATTAGATGGATCCAAGGGTGGGTAAATGGAAGAAGGGAGGGAGGGATGGGAATGGTTGGCTGCGTGACAGATTTAGTAACTGGATGAGTGAGTGAGTGAGTGAGTGACTGAGTAACTAACTCATTTCCCCACACTCCTGGACCACACAGTCCTCTGCCAAGATGTCCTTTGCCACCAAAGTGGAAGTGTGTGTGTATTCACATCTTTTTTCCAGCTTGCTCACTCTTTAAAGACCTGAGCCGCATTGGAGTCCATACCCCCTGACTGCCTTACTCAGCACAGCCCCCTTCCAGCTGCTGGCACACATCTGCCCCAGGGACTCATCATGTTCTCCTTCATTGCAGATACCCAATACAACCTCGGTCCGCTTCAGAGAGGCACCTGGCAGATTTGTCCTGGACTGGACAGCAGAAGGAATATTGATGGATGAGAAGCCAAAGGTTTTCAGACCTGAAATACTGGGAAAGTGATTTGTTCTCCCCCAGTGGGTCTGTAGGGTAAGGTCCTTTCTGATGCAGCTGAGAAAAATGCAGACCATCAAAAAGGAGCCAGCCCCCCTGGATCCTCCCAGCAGCTCAGACAAGATGATGGTGCTGAACTCTGCCTTAGCCGAGGTGGCGGAGGACCTCACCTCGGGTGAAGATCTGCTCCTGAATGAAGGGAGCGTGGGGAAGAACAAATCCTCCGCGTGTCGGAGAAAACGGGAATTCATTCCTGACGAGAAGAAAGATGCCATGTACTGGGAGAAAAGGAGGAAAAACAACGAAGCTGCCAAGAGGTCTCGGGAGAAGCGCCGGCTCAACGACCTGGTTTTGGAGAACAAGCTGATTGCACTGGGAGAAGAAAATGCCACTTTAAAAGCCGAGCTGCTCTCTCTCAAATTAAAGTTTGGTTTAATTAGCTCCACGGCGTATGCCCAAGAAATCCAGAAACTCAGTAATTCCACAGCTGTGTACTTTCAGGACTATCAGACGTCCAAGGCCGCTGTGAGCTCGTTTGTGGATGAGCATGAACCCGCAATGGTAGCCGGGAGCTGCATCTCAGTCATTAAACACTCTCCTCAGAGCTCTCTGTCTGATGTGTCTGAGGTGTCCTCTGTGGAGCACACGCAGGAAAGTCCCGCTCAGGGAGGCTGCCGGAGCCCCGAGAACAAGTTCCCAGTGATCAAGCAGGAGCCAGTGGAGCTGGAGAGCTTTGCCAGGGAATCCAGGGAGGAGCGGGGTGCCTATTCCACCTCCATCTACCAAAGTTACATGGGCAGCTCCTTCTCTGCCTACACCCACTCCCCACCCCTCCTGCAGGTCCATGGGTCCACCAGCAACTCCCCGAGAACCTCAGAGGCCGATGAGGGTGTTGTGGGCAAGTCCTCAGATGGGGAAGACGAGCAGCAGGTACCCAAGGGCCCCATCCATTCTCCAGTGGAGCTGCAGCGGGTGCATGCCACTGTGGTGAAGGTTCCAGAAGTGAACCCTTCTGCCTTGCCCCACAAGCTCCGAATCAAAGCCAAGGCCATGCAGATCAAAGTGGAGGCTTTGGACAGCGAGTTTGAAGGCATACAGAAACTCTCTTCCCCAGCCGATGTCATGGCCAAAAGACACTTTGACCTGGAGAAGCATGGCACCCCGGGTATGGTCCATTCCTCCCTTCCTCCTTTCTCAGTGCAGGTGACGAACATTCAAGATTGGTCCCTCAAATCGGAACCCTGGCATCACAAAGAACTGAATAGCAAAACTCAGAGTAGCTTCAAAACAGGCGTGGTGGCAGTTAAAGACGGTGGTTATAAGGTTTCCGAGGCTGAGAATTTGTATTTGAAGCAGGGAATGGCAAACTTATCCACAGAGGTGGTCTCGCTCAAAAGATTCATAGCCACACAACCTATCTCAGCCTTGGACTCCAGGTAAATGACTCCTG
>LOJH01058181.1:0-20801 GCA_001685095.1 Ellobius talpinus
GCATTTTATTAAAATACATGATTGACAGAATACAGACAAATCTCCCTCAACAGTGGAAGGCTGTCAAAGCTTACCAAATACTTTGCATTAGCTGAGAAGCTGTCCTCTGTCCAGGTCACTTAGTGTATGATGCTGTTTGATTTTCATATCATGACCCCTCCTTGAATTCTAGTGACGGATTCTGTTAGTATTTTATTATGGTACTTCATTTTTCAGATGTGCTATTGAGTTTGGTTTACACTGATTATTTTGATTGTATTCAAAGCTTGTAATGTAGACATCTTATTGTATCTGAACATGATATAATATGTAGTTTTTACAAATAGGGCTTGAAAATTATATACCAACATTATTATGCCTGTACCTCCCATTTTAAAATAATTGTTCAATGTCCTTAAGTGTGCAGTCAGTAGTCACAGTCCTAAAACCTCACTGCCTTGCTGCTTGTGTGTTCATCTGTTAAGATTCCCATGTCCCTTTTAATTTAGCTACTTCCATCTTTATTTCTTGCTGTATTTTTTTTAGATTTTTTAAAAATTTTATGTGTATGAGTGTTTTGCCTGAATATATGTGTGCCATGTGTGTACAGTGCCCGTGGAGGCCAGAATAGGGTGTCAGATCACCTAGAACTGGAGCTACAGTTGTGTGCTGAGAATGGAACACAGGTGCTCTGGAAGAGCAACAAGTGCTCTTAACCAGTGAGCCATCTCTCCAGCCCTTTCTTGCTTTTTTTAAAGAAACTATGATTGCCTCTATCTTTCTTTTCCTTTTTTTAAAAATTTATTTCTGTACACTACATGGTACATCTATGGTTTATTATATTCCTCTCTCCCCTTGTATTTTTTGTAAAAGATTAGTTCCATAAATTTGGGTAGACTTTTATTTTTAAATTTTTGTTTAAACTACTTCAAAGGTATGTTGGCTACCAGATGTTGAAGTCACCTTTGTGTGATGTCAGCAGTCACTAAGGATCCTGACCCAGAGACCCTGACTGAGTAAAGATTGAAAAGGTTTTTTTCTGTTCCCAATACCCTTATAAAGAAAATCGTAAGGGATCAGTTGGGAGAGGAATATTGGCCTGGCGTGCAGTGAGTACCCTACAACCTGGGCATGGCAGCACACACCTAGGATCCCAGTACTGTAGCTGGCAGGTGGAGGCAGGAGGGTCAGGGTCAGAAGTTTAAAGTCATCCTCTGCTATGTGGAGTTCCAGGCCAACCTGGCTGTGTGAGACCTGCCTCATAAGAACAGAACAAACAAAAGCAGAGCAGCTTTGTCACTGAGTTGGCTACCTGAGGTGAAGATGACAGAGGAAAGAAGGAAGAAACGCTTGTTTTTTTTTCTTTTTACTTTTTTGTTCATTTTGAAAATATTTTTTTTTGTTTTGTTTTTAGTGTCCCTGGCTAGGAACACTTGTAACTGACCAATCCCTTCCACTTTGGATATTTGGTCCAGTCCCCTCACCAAGCTTTTGAAGTGTATCCAGTCTTTGGTTTTGCTGGAAGCTTTCTCTGCTGCTGTCTTTGAGGTCAGGGACCAGAGGCTCAGGTGTAAAGTGCTCCCCTGGTGCACATAGCAGGTGGTGGTAAGCCTAGCTCTGAACTCAGGTTTGTCCAACCCTGAAGCTCCTTCCTAAACCACTGCTGACAGTGCTTCTGAGAGCCCAGAGAGGTCTGCCAAGCCTGACAGGCAGACCCGAGGGGCATGGCCTGGGAGGGGAGGGCCAGAAGAATCTTTTGTTAAGTGAAAGACCCACTCGCAACTAGCTGAGCCATCCACAGCTTTCTGCCACGGGCAGGACGGATCCTGCCTAGTTAATGGGGAGTGTGGGACAGAGAGGACTCAGGGACTGGATTTTTCCCTACCCTGAATAGGAACCCAGTGGCCCCAGTTTCATGGCTGCGGAACAGAGAACAAAGCCCTCTGCTGTGTAGTAGAGTTGGAGGGGGGATGGGGAATGGATGGATGTTGATGTCTGCAGTTTGAAGGGTCCCTGGGACTTGCTAGTGGGGTGGGGTGGAGTGATGGGGGCACGCTCAGATACAGGGGTCTGTGAGGCCTCTGGGGACGTGACATTTTGAGAGTCACTCGAGTGGAAGCTAGGGACTACCCTACCAGATCCAGGGGCAGCAGAGTCAGGGCTACTCTGGTTCTTAGGGAGCCTCTGTGGAGGGGGTGTGACTAGGGATGGACAGTGGCTTCTGGGTCTGCATACAGGCACACAGCCCATCTCCTGAACCGAGAGCCCCTAATGTAACTTTGGAGAGTCCTTTCAGCCTCCCCGTGCTTGCTTTGTTACCCCAAAGGTGGGGGCCTGAGCTCTAGCCCAGATCTCCCCTGAAGAAGAGTGAGTAGGCTGGGTGGAGTCTCTGGGGCCACACAACCCCTTGGTATCTCCTGTGGTCTGGGAGGAAAGCACCTCATTGTTTTCAAAAGAATTCATCTGGGTGTGTGGCCATATATGCTTTATAATTAGAATATGGGCCACATGGTTTATATTGCAACCGGAGGGAACCGGTTCCTTGTTGGAGTTCATGCAGCATTTTTAACAGGCAGCATGATCTATGGTGGGACAGTCACCTCCTTCCTCTAAGCCTTGCTTGGAATCTGTCACATTCCAACCAAGCAGTTTTCCTGAATGTGTCTTTTTGGAGAATGTATAAATCATCCTCATGCTGTTGTGATATGCAGAACACAGTAAACACACACACACACACACACACACACACCCCACCCTGGACGGAGGACGGAGCAGCCTAGGGAATACGGGGAATCTTGGTATTGTAGGAATATGAGCACGGGGGGGGGGCTGTTGCCTTTCTCCGCCCACATAGCTGTGTTTATAATGAAGCTCGGCTTCCGGATAGATTGGTTTCCTTCAGTTTTAATCAGTTTATTTTGCTGTGTTTTGCTTTTATCCACGAATCCAGATCATTTGACTTTCCACTGATAAAGTGTGTACTCATCCTAACAGGCAGGGCACTTAGTTTGGAAATGCAGAGCACTGAGTTAAATTTAAATTTTTAAATTAAAATTTATGGCACAGACTTCACCATGATGTTGTCTTGGCAGTGCCCTTGTCCCTTCCTGTTTGACATGCGAGGAGACAGACTGGCAGCAGTTGTAAGCTGAAACCTGGTTGTATGCAGAGCAAGCCTGCTAGGGGTACTAACATTCAAAGTGGGGTGATTGTGTGTGTGTGTTTCCTTAAATGAAAGCATGACACATTTGCTTTAAATAGAATTGTATATCCTGTTTGTCTAGGCTAGTGAAACTCCGTGTTAGATGACCATAAGATTGAAACCAGCTCTAAATACTGTTTCGTTGAACAACCAGATTTGTCTGTGCACCTCCTGGTCACCTAGTCAAACACTTGCACTGATTTGTACTGATGCGGTCAGCACGTTTCACAATGCGCTTGAGTCATTTCCCCAGGAGACCCGGGTTTGGTTACTCAGAGGGAAGGCATGCATTGACAACAAGTTCCTGGCCCTTTTCTATCACCCAGCTGTCAGGTCCTATGGAATCTAAAATAGAACTGTGCTGATGGTTCCAGGCCAGTCGTTTACTGGTCACTCCGGAGGTGGCCAGTCGCATGCACAGCAGTGCTTGGGCTGCTGTGTGGATGAAGCAGGATGTGGGGTGTCTTCCAATGGGGTCCCTGAAAGGGGACGACTTTGAAAGCCAGCCGCTCACAAGAGAGGAAGAAAGAGGAGGAGTTACATACCTGACTCGGGCAGCTCTGCCTTCAGTGCCTGGCAGCAAGGAGGAGAGGTTTTCAGCCTTTTGAAGGTGGAGAAGGGGCCAGAAGATGAAGAAAATAAGTCTGGAGTTTCAAGCTACATGCAGCCCAGCATGTGAGGGGCCGAGTCCCTTGCGAGGAGTCTGCAGAGGAGATTTGTAATTTAATGCAGGGTCCATCACGGTTGCAACAAGAACCAGAAGCCTGGCTATGATGTACTGTTGGCTCTCTTGCGCTCCTAAGCACACAGTAGGTACCTTGTGGAACAGATCCGCACACAGGCTTCCTGTGTGCTTTTAAAGTGTCCTGTCTTACTAATGACGGCCTCTGTGCTGATGGTTTTCCTTCTGGTTTGCCACCGAATCAACAGCAACTGACAAGAGCTTTGTTTTTCTGGGCTTAAACAGCACAAGCTAGAATGTTAGTAACTGGGCGGCAGAGCTGTTAACTGACAGTGGGGCCAGAGCTGGGAGCGGCGCTTGATGAAGTTGGGCTTAGAACCACTCACTAGCATGAGACTTTAGTCACATTGAATTATCTTTCTTCTTCTGTTTGTGAAAGCCTTCCTTTGGAGTTTGCCGCCTGCGCAGAGCTGTTTTCTGCCCAGCAAGTTTCCTTGGGGATCCGGGCTGTTTTAAGTCTAAGGATAAACTAATCAGTTTAGGGCAGGTATTTGTGCAGTGAGCATGACCTAATCCTCCGGGCATTTGACAGCCCAGTGTCTCTTCCTCTAAATCCACTGCTGCTCGCCTAACCTGGAGCTAGGCTGCTTTGCTCTGAAGTGAGAGGGAGGGGGTACCTAAGCTGTAGTTTAGGTTTTGAGTCAGAGGGTAGACTTTATTCCCATGTTGACAGTTTGGATTTTTGAAGTTAGAGGAGGTGGATTGATTACTAAATTTAACCTCAGTACATCATTTTTGAAGTCTTTAGGTGCCAAAACCAGGGTCTGTTAAAATAAAGTAAGTTAAAGGAAGTGAATTAGAAATTAGACTTTTACATCCGTCTTCACATTCAATCTTTTTATTTTCTCTTTCAAGTACTTCATGAGTCAACTGGTAGGATTTACTATAGAAATTTAGGAAGTTGATTTTTTTTCTGGTTAAACATTTAGTGGGTTTTGGTGGGCCAAGTATTGATTGACTTTGCCAATTATGTGACAATGCTTAGATCTTGTAGAGTTACAGAAACAACACTGAGTTAGTATGGATTTAGCAGTGAATTCATGTAATATTTATTGCATTTTTAAAAACTTTTGTTGTTTTTTGTTTGTTTGTTTGTTTTTGAGATAGGATTTCTCTATAGCTTTGGAGTCTGTCTTGAAACTAACTCTTGTAGACCAGGCTGGCCTCGAACTCACAGAGATCTTTTTGTCTCTGCCCCCTGAGTGCTCGGATTAAAGTCGTGCGCCACCACCTTCCGGCTTTTAAAAACTTTGTGTGTGTATGCGTGAGAGTGTGCACATGCATAGCTCATGTGCAGAAGGCAGAGGACAACTTGGGGATGTCAGTCTTCTCCCTCTACCGTGTGGACGTGGGAAACAAACTCAGGGTGTCAAACTTGGTGGCAAGCACCTTCTGAGTCATCTCTCCACCCTCAATGTGATATTTTAAAAGGTTAAATCTTATGTGCTTAAAAACATCTATCTTATCACCCAATATTAACTCTTTCTTGGTCTCCTTTTTAAATGTTATACCATATCCACACTTTTAGATGTTCACATATATGTAAGCATATATGTTTATATTTTCTTTCTAAAAATAATTTTACTTTATGTACATTGGTGTTTTGCCTACATGTATGTCTGTGTGAGTGTCAGATCCTCTGGAACTGGACAGTTGTGAACTGCCATGTGGGTGCTGGGAATTGAACCTGGATCCTCTGGAATAGCCGCCAGTGCTCTTAACCACTGACTTGTTTCTCTAGCCCCAGATGTATATATGCTCATTCCATGTTTTGGCACACCTGTGTACTGAGAAGAGATCTAAGTTATTTGCCTCACGGTGTGCTCTCTGATCAAAGCTGACATAACCTTGGTGTTATTGAAATATGTATTGTGTGCTACTTCCTCCTGGGTTTGAAATTACCTTCATCTTCCTTTTAAGTATATATGCGCTGAGTTTTTGCAAAAGTACAAAACCTGCTGGCAGTGGTGGTGCAAGCCTGGGGAGACTGAGGCAGGAGAATGGGCCCCAGTTTGAGGCCAGCATGGGTGCTATAGGGAGCACCTGTCTCTTTAAAACAAGAACAACAAAAGGTAGTGCTTTAGAGTCTTTCTTTAGTTTTTTTTCCTGCATAAAAGTTTCTTTTTATCCTAATATATATGTTTTTATTCCTTATTCTATTCAATATTGTTTATATTCTAACACAGTATTGTTTGTTTTCTAACAATGCCTTTGAAATAAGAGGCATTATATAGTGTCTTACAGTACACATGGCATTCCATTGCACCTAAGGGTGCTGGGAAATAGTAACCAGAGACAGCTGTGAAAGGGCGAGCCCTAGGGGAACAGGGAGCAGTCAGAGCAAGACCCTGCTACAACATGCCAGTCATTTGATGCTGGCAGCATGACCCCTTTCTTCTGTTAAAAGCATCTCATAATTGTAGTTCTCTGGTCTTGAGGTGTTGTGCCTGACTTGGCGGGTGGTCAGTAATTATTAATTTCTTTTCTTTGCCCCAGAGATAGCTAACGGGATATTGAACATGCGAAACATGCATTTTCTTATAAGTTTAAGGTAAATAGACTTCTCAATGAATCACCTATTTGGAAAGGCTTTGTATGCCTTTAATCCCAGCACTCAGGAAGCAGAAACAGGTGGATCCCTGTGAGTTCAAGGCTAGCCTGGTCTATATAGCAAGTTCTAGGCCAACCAGGAATACCTAGAGAAAGCCTGTCTCCAATAAGTTAGTAAGTAATAAATAAATGGTCTGCTGTTCTGGTGAAACACAGCAGAGAGAAAGAAATTTGGGGTACAGCTGGAAATGGAATGACGCACTGTGTAGGGCCTTCTCCCCCTTTCCCCTTCCTTCTTTGAGAGAGCTGACTAATGCAATATGACTAGCATGCTCCTTTATCCTTTTTGTTTGTTTGTTTTGTAGCAGTCAGCAGAGTGGAATAAATATGATGACCGACTGATGAAGGCTGCTGAAAGGGGGGATGTGGAGAAAGTGTCCTCCATCCTTGCCAAAAAGGGCGTCCATCCAGGCAAGCTAGATGTGGAAGGCAGATCAGCGTGAGTATTGCCCTGTCCCTGGGGCCTGGGTAGAGCCTTGGGATCCAAATGCTCCTGTGAATTGTGGCTATTCCCGTTGGGATTTTACGAGCCAGAATCAGAACTGTCTACTATGAACTAGCTCTGACAGTCCTCCATTTAATCCCTCCCAGTGTCCAGCTGCCTAGGTGATGTATAGCCTGTGCTCTTTGGGGTATTTTCACCAACAGACTTTTCTTCAGTCCTTGTATTTGGTCTTTGAAGCAGCCATGTAGAAGAAGCAGTTTGATGTCTGCAAAACGTCTCTAGCTTGTTCTGACCTCAGGAGTCCCTGAGCTGAAGGAGGGTCCCCGCGTTCTCCTTCTGTATTCTTTTGCCGCATTCTGTAAAGGACACTTTCCTCCAAGCCCCAATCTGAGCTTTTAATTTAGATCATTAGTTTCAACAAGACTGGGCAGAAAAGCAAGGATCTTTGGAATACCTAGTGTGCCTTGGATAGGCATGGTTAGGGAGCCCCCCCACCTTCCTTTTTGGGTGAACTGACTCCCAGCTTGCTGTGTGCCTCTAAGCCAGAGGACTCTCCCCCTCCTATCCCAGATCTGCACCATTTTCCTCTGGAGGAACAGAAGCAGCTGGGTTAAAGGGCAGATCCTGACTCTGTCAAGGCTCTAATTACAGCCTCTGCAGCCTTAGCTGGAAGCCCTTCCAGCACCACGGGTGAAAAGTCTCATTTCCTAAAAGCCCTGTCTCAGCCTTGCAGGGTTTTTTCCCTTTCGAAAACTTATAGTTGGAAGCCGATGTTAAATATAAAAGTGAATATTAGGAACTTAGTCATTATTTTTTGATGTCGATTATGACTTTGGAATGTATAGTATTTCAGTAGAGCAAAGTGTGACTACACATTCAGAAGGTTTTAACAGCAACAAAGCTGGAAACTATTGGCTTCACAGTCAGTTTTATCCAACAGCCTCTGGTTTGTTTGTTTGTTTTCACAGAAACAGGATCTCTCTGTGAAGCTTTAGCTGACTTCACCAAGATGCAGACGAGGCTGGCCTTGAACTCATGGAGATCTGCCTGCCTCGACCTCCTGAGTGCATTTTTTTTAATTACAGGAAATAAGTTATTGTTATTATTTTTATTTTTTTCTATTTTGTTTTAATTCCATGCAATTTGTGGCTCATGATACAGATGGTAAAATGTAATCTCTACAAGTGAGTGTCTTTCTAATTTCTTTCCCCAGTGCTAAGATGTTGAGCAGTGAAGCCCTTAGTGCGACTGTTTCCTTCCAAGGTTTGGAATGGTTGCTAGAATATCTTCTGGGCTCTCTGGTCAGAGTTCAGTCCTGAAATTATCCGAACTGACCGAGCCATACAGAATCGGGGTCAGGGGTGAACGCTTGTGTCCTGTTAGTCTTCCAGGAAGGTCTTTGTAGGAAGGAGTCTTCTTCCTGATACTCACATGGCAAATGTTTTCCTTTTTATTAATATGTATGAACTATATATTCTTTTTTAATGAAAGCATTTTATATTTATTTAGTGTGTTACAGATGTATGTTCTATATTATCCCTAGTGGCAAAACAATTTTAATTTTAAATTTTAAAAGTTAATTTTATTTTGAAAACACTTTGTTTTTATTTTTACTTTTGAAAATATTTGTGTGTGTGTGTGTGTATGCACGCGCACACGCACGTGCATGCCCCGGTGTATGTATGTGCACCACAGGAATGCAGGAGCCCACAGAAGTAGAAAAATGGGTTGTAATCCCTGGTATTGGAGGTACAGATAGCTGTGAGGCACCATGTGTGTGCTGGGAACTGAGCAGGGTCTTCTACAAGAGCAGCCAGTGTAATTAACTACAAAATGATTGCTTTAGTCCCAAGGTTTTGAAATTCTACTAAGAAAAAAAAGCAACAAGTATTTGAATTTGTTGTGGCTCCAGAAAGGAACTGGGGATGGCTGTGGTAGTAGAAACCAAGCTCAGTGGGCAAGAATATCCGTGTCACTGGGGAGTGGGGGTGCATGCTTTCATCTCGGCACTTGGGAGGTAGGAGGATCTCTGTGAGTTTGAAGCCAGCCTGGTCTACAGAGTGAGTTCTAGGACAGCCAGAGCTGTTTCATAGAGAAACCCTGTCTCAAAAAACAAAACAAAAACAAGAACAACAACAAAAATAAATATCCATGCCGGGCAGCATATAACCTCCTGTAACTCCAGCTCCAGGGGATCCAGCACCCTCTTCTGGCCTCCAGATACCTTCAAGCACATGAACACACACACACGTACAGACACACACAGACATATATACAGATACACATAGACATACACATGCTAACACACACAGACGCACATACGGGGACACACACATGGATGGATACACACACTACATATATTTAAAAAGAATAGGTTCTTCCTGGGTGGGGATTGCGCATGCCTTTAATCCCAGCACTTAATCCCAGAGGCAGAGGCAGGCAGATCTCTGTGAGTTCAAGGCCAGCCCGGTCTACAAGAGCTAGTTCTAGGACAGGCTCCAAAGCTACAGAGAAACCTTGTCTCCAAAAACAAAAAGTGGGGGGAGGAGGAGGAGGAGGTTCTCTTAGTTGCAAAGGAGTATTTATTTCTGTAAAGCGCTTCCTCATGCTTCATGTACAGGTCTGTGCATATGTTTCTATGATTGACATGTCCTCTTCCTGAAGTACACCTGCTATTTATAGCTTGGGGCAGTGTAGGCAATGCCTCCTACCCTCTGTGCACAGTCTGTGTCAACTGTTTTGAAGACCACAGTCTTACAAAGTGTGGAGCTGAGGATGAAAAATGACCCTCAAACTGGCATTTCCTAAGACATAACCTTAGGATGCTAAGGACCTTAGTGAGAAGGAGGCGCTACCGCCTCCAAAGGGCCGTACGGTGTGTTTCTGAGTCCAGTGGATTTCTTCCGGGTCTCAGGGAGATTGAATGATGCCCATGGTCCAAGTGCATTTGTCCTATTAAAATGGAGAAGGAATTTGTCTCATGACACCTCTCCTCTGTCTGATTTAAGCCAAAGGTAGCCCTGCTGTCCTGAGGAAGGCTTGCTCTCTAGTTTGTGTCTCAACTGTCAATAGTACTAGAGTCACATGGCAGTGACGTGATATCTAGAAGGGAATTTGCAAGCTACTCTGGATTTTGTCTCTCGGCATTTTACTTAGCAGACATTTGAGAGTGTGACTTCTGACACGGGTGTCTGGGGATATAACAGAAAGTAAAACACCTTTGCATTTACTGGGTTTGCAGTTGAGTGAACAGAGAACCACAGACTGCAGAGAGAATCAATACTGGACTTACATGGGCTAAAAACGTTAATCTACAGAGAGTAGTGAAGACAGGGGTGGGTTACCGGGAGAGCTAAGACTCCAGGCAGCGGGGAGCCAGAACTCCTCTGTGCAGGCTCCTGCTGAGAGGGAGCCCACCTGCAGGGCTTAGGCTTCTACATCCTCCTCCTCCATCCTTCAGGGGAGGTGCTCCTGTCAGGACCTCCTTCCTATGTCTGCTTGGACTCAATGTCCTTTACCCCCAACACCCAGTCTACTCACCAGTTTGGATTTGAATGTATTTTGGTGAGTTAGTAAAATACTAGATGAGGCAAGAAAGAATGGGGTATTTTGTCAGCTGTGTCTTAAGTACTTAAATACTTAGAGTTAGCTTGTCTTTTTTTTGAAATTTTAGCCTTTATTTTTGATTTCTTGAGGTATAAATTACACATATAAAGGGAGACTCTCATTCAGTAGTATACAATTTAATGGCTTTTCCAAACTGAACACACCCAATCAGCACCTAGATTTTTTTTTAAAACAGTATTTTCTCATTTTACATACCAATCCCAGTTCCCTCTCCCTCACCTCCTCCTACTCCCCCGACCTTCCACCCACCTCCCCTTCCCCCCATCCACTCCTCAGAGAGGGTAAGACTTCCCATGTGAAGTCTAATTGTCGTCATAGAACCTTCATCCAGCAACTGATGGAGGCAGATATAGAGATCCACAGCTAAGCACTGGGCCGAGCTCCCAGAGTCCAGTCGAAGAGAGAGAGGAGCGATAATATGAGCAAAGGATTCAAGACCATTATGGGGACACCCACTGAAACACCTGACCTGAGCTAATGGGAGCTCACTGACTCAGGACTGAAGGCAGGGGAACCTGCATTGGCCCAAACTAGGCTCTCTGAATGTGGGTGACAGTTGTATGGCTTGGGCAGTCTGTGGGGCCATTGGCAGTGGGACCAGGATTTATCCCTAGTGCTTGAACTNCACAGCTAAGCACTGGGCCGAGCTCCCAGAGTCCAGTCGAAGAGAGAGAGGAGCGATAATATGAGCAAAGGATTCAAGACCATTATGGGGACACCCACTGAAACACCTGACCTGAGCTAATGGGAGCTCACTGACTCAGGACTGAAGGCAGGGGAACCTGCATTGGCCCAAACTAGGCTCTCTGAATGTGGGTGACAGTTGTATGGCTTGGGCAGTCTGTGGGGCCATTGGCAGTGGGACCAGGATTTATCCCTAGTGCTTGAACTGGCATTTTGGAGCCCATTCTTGTTGGAGGGATACCTTGCTCAGCCTAGATACAGCTGGGGGGAGGGAGAGCGGTGAGGGGGAGAGGGTGTCAGTCTTGCCTCAAAGTGATATAGCTTGTCTTTTTAACAAAAGGTTTTATTTTATGTGTATGCATGTATGTTACACACATGCAAATGGGAGCCTGTGTGGCCAGAAGGAGGAATGCCTACAAGTACTTTTAACCACTGAGCCCTCTCTAGCCCCGAAGTTAGCATCTTAACAGGCTTGACTTAGTTTGTTAGGGAGCTTGGTCAGTGAGGCCTGCTTGTGAGAAACTTCAGACACAGGGGCAGAATTCTGTGTTTCCATTAGTCACTGTCAGAAGGAGAAAGCATTGGTTAGGCTGTTAACTCTGAAGAGAGAGAACCTTTGATCTGCTTTGCTCTTAACCTTTTCTGTACCTTTATTTTTTGGGCGGTTCCAATATATTGTAAATCAAACAAAATAATCTCATAAATAAATAAAAATGTTTTAGTATGGGTTCTGGGAAAATAGCTTAGAGAATGAATGCTTGCCACTCAAACACAAAGACCAGAGTTCTCATCCCTGAACTCATGGAAATGCTGGGTGTATGTGGCCACCTGCCTATCATTTCCTGAGCTCTGGCTAAGAAAGTGGAGACAGGCAGTTCCTGGGCAGACTGGCTGCTCAGACCAGCTTTCTCAGGAAATCCTGGACTCAGATGGGAGACCCTGCCTCCGTAAGAGCCTGATCAAGGAAGACTCCTAAAGTCAACCTTGGGCTTCTGTGTGCCTGTGTGTATGTGCACATGTGCACACACAGACACACATGCATATGCATGTGCATGCATGCATCAGTCATACAAACATGCCAAAAACAGGCAAAAGGAAAGATTCAAGTGTGCTTTATTCAATTTCAAGCACCAGGGTTTTGATAGAAATAATAAATTACAGGGCTAATGATATTATATAATAACATTTTAAACAGCTCTTCTTATTAAAGCTGTTGGATATTAAAATATTTCATGCCAAGGAGGTATTTCTAGAATGCCTTGGCTTATTTTATGAATCAGATTTTTAAGCATTTCAGATTTGGGAACCAAAAAACGTTCTATCTGTAAAGGCAATCTCACAAAGCAAAGTCTTTGTAACAACTGTGTGTGTGTGTGTGTGCGCATGCGTGTGTATGTACATGTATGTGTGTGTGTTAAATAAAGATGATGTTGGTAGAACTTTTTTTTAATGTGCATGGGTATTTTGCCTGCATGTATGTCTGTGTACCTGATGCATGCCTGGTACCCAAGGAGGCCAGAAGAGGGTGTTGGATCCCCTGGGACTGTAGTTGCAGATGGTTGTAAGCTACTGTATGGATGCTAGGAATTGAACCCAGGTCCTCTGGAAGAGCAGCCAGTGCCCTTAACCACTGAGCCATCGCTAGCACCAGGAACAGTTGCCTTCGTTAGTTTCCATGGCATAACAGATGTTCTCTCCCATTTAGCTTCCATGTCGTGGCATCCAAAGGGAACCTAGAGTGTCTGAATGCCATCCTCACCCATGGAATTGATGTTGCAACCAGTGACAGTGCAGGTATGCTTCCTCCAGGAAGAGGCTGGGGCATTGCCCGTCATTGACCCCTTCTTCTGCTTCTTCCTTCCTCCCTCTCTTCCCCCCTCCCTCTGCCTTTGTCCCTCCTCCCTCTTCCCTTCCCTCCTCTCCTCCTTCCTTCTGTCCCTCCCTCCCTTCTTTCCTTCCTCCTTCTCTCCATCCCTCTCTTTACCTCTCTTACCCTTTCTTTCTCCTGCCTTCCTTCTCCCCCACTTCCTTTTTTTTCTTGCTAAAGACTGAACCGGGCTTTCATATGCTGGCCATGCACTTTACCACCCAAAGTTATACCCCCAGCTATTCCTCACCTTTTAAACCAGACCTAACTATAGCTTAAGACATGAAATCCTGAAGTTTCTGTTTACTTATTTGCTTACAATTTAGTTTTTAGATTAATTTTACACGTATGTAGTGTATACCTGACTGTATGTATGTGCACCATGTGAGTGCAATGTCAGTAGAGGCCAGAAGTGGGTGTAAGATCCCCCATGGAGCTGGCTGTGAGCTGCCTGATGTGGGTGCTGGGAACTGAACCCTTATCCTCTGCAAGAGCAGCATGGGTAGCATCTCTTCAGCTCCGAGTTTCTGAACTGAGGAACGTTTATTTGTGAGTGCTACTGTAGGAGAGGTCGGGAACTGGGATTTTAGGGTAGGGGGCGGTAGACCTGCCATCCAGTGCTCGTCCTAAATTGCCCAAGTTTAGGGACTTCCTGGGGCTGTTTCATGTATATTCCTATCCTGTGCATGTCCTCTCTGGTGAGGTCATTTGACACTCGTTTGGATGTCTTCTGTGCTGGAGAAACAGCAGCCTCGGCAGTGTAGTCCCTGGAACATCTGGGTGGCCGCTCTGCATTCACTGAGTGCTCCACACATCACTCAGGTTAATCCATCTTGTCCTCAGCCAGTGAGGGTGGCAGCCACTGAGCTGTCAGGAACTTGTCCCGGGCCCCGTAACAGGCAGTGTCCATAGGGAGCCTGGCCTGGGTTTGCCTGGCAGTATCACAAGGGCTGTTTATAGACAGTTGTAATCTATTTTTTAACTTGCCTCTTGTTTACCTCTGTCTGTCTTTAAATCTCACTGCTGAGTTTGCACATTTAAGGTAAACATGCAAGTATTTGAACACAGCTGTTGGGTTTCCTTCAATGAGAGCATTAGATTTTGATTAGTTAGGGTAACCATTTTTTCTGGGACTTGCTTTTATATTTTTATTTATTATTTGTGTGGGTGAGTGTGTGTTAGTTAGCACTAGCATGTCCCAACACAAATGCAGAGGTCAGAGGTCAAAAGCAGTAGTTGACTCTCTCCTTCTACCATGTGTCGATCCCAAGGATGGAACTCAGGCCATCGGGCCAGGTAGCAAGTGCGTCTACCCACTGAGCCCCCTTGCTAATCCTCTGATATATGTCTGCGGCTTGTGAGCTGACATCTGAAGCAGTCCCATCCGAGGAACTAGAGGATGTGTGGGTGCAGTTGGCTGTGCTCATCAGGGCCTGCTCACAGACCAAGGCTCTCTGTGCTTTGTGTTAGAATCCGGCTGATGAGAGCCGGGGAAATGTAGGGCTTTCCTAAGCTCACATAAAACCGTATGCAGATTGAAAGCCTATGTATTTGTCAGGCCAGGACAATCAGAATGCAGTTTCTTGTCTAGCCACCGTGCTGGAAAAGCAGGCTGCACATTGAGGTATTGTGATATTGGAAAAAAATGGAAAAGCATTACAGATGGGATATTGGCATAGTTGAACCCTAAACCTTTCACCAGCTAAGTGAGACATATGTGTGTGGAAATACAGTTAGGAGGGGCAGCAAGATAGCTCAGTGGACAAAGGTGCTTGCCACAAAGCTTGGTGATCTGAGTTTGATCCCCACATGGATCCACATGGTGGAAGGAGAGAAGTTCTCTGACACTGCCACACTTGCTTTGGGACATGGGTACCTCCACCCACAAATAATGAGAGAGAGAGAGAGAGGGAGAGAGGAGAGAGAGAGGGAGAGAGAGAGGAGAGAGAGGGAGAGGGAAGGAGAGGGGGAGGGAGGAGAAAGTACTCAGTGTTCTTTGCAGTGTCATCCTCTGGAACTCCGAGTCAATCTCTCACACTGAAGACCTCCTCACCAGCATCTCAGACTGAAGATCTGCCCCCCAGCCTCTCACCCTAAGGCCTCCCCCACAGCCTCTCTCACTGAAGACCTCCCCTCCCCAGCCTATTTGGCATTTCCTTTACAAGGTGCACTTTGGGACCTGCAAGATTGTAAAGCCCTTGTTCTAAGTCGCTGTCCTGACTCCGAGTCACCAGACTCTCAGGAAGAAACAACCGATTCCTTCAAGTTGCCCACACTCTCAGCATGGCACACGCACTCCTCTCCTCAACTAAATATAAATAGACTTAATAACATTTTAATCTTCAGTTTTAATTTTAATGTACATTTAGAGTCATTATATTTGAACTAGCTGTCTGGTTTTCAGAGACACAGTCTCAACACTGAGGTTTAGCTGACGAAGCTGACAATTGAGAGAAAACCATCCTGGGAATCAATTTCTTAACATTCTCTGTGCTCACACTAGCTAGCCAGAAATGTTAGGTGACATCTAGGGATTTCCTTTCTATAGCCTTACTTACTTTTAAAAATATTGATTTATTTCTATTTTATGTGGATTGACATTTTCCCTGCTTGTGTGACCATGTGCATGCAATACATGTGGTGGCCAGAAAGGGGCGTCAGATTCCTCTGGGGCTGGAGTGACAGATGGTTGGAGTCACTGTGTGGGTGCTAGGAACTGAACACAGGTCCTCTGCAAGAGCAGCCAATGCTCTTAACCACTGAGACATTCTCTCTCTCTCTCTCTCTCTCTTTCTCTCTTGTGTGTGTACATATATATGTATATATATATACACACATAAATGTATATATGTATATACCTCTCTCTACACACACACCCCTTCCCTGTGCTACTGTGTCTCAGGCACTGCTCAGTGCTGGAGGTCGGGTGGCACATGAGGTCGCATTTCCTACCCTTTAGGAACATGCAGGATTCCTTTTCCTTGCTGCCCTCAGAGTTGTGTGTGCCTGCACTGGATTACTAAAGTGTCAGTCATCCTAGGACCTGAAAGGCTGTTTACAAATTGAATATCCTGTCAACCAATTGGGCAGAAAAATGTAGTATTTTTATTAAAATTCCTGTGTGAAGAAACTAATCCTTCACACAGACTTGAAACGTTGCTTTTGCTTATAGGGAGAAATGCTCTTCACCTGGCGGCTAAGTACGGACACGCGCTGTGCCTGCAAAAACTTCTCCAGGTAGATGTGCTGGAAACACTTCATTGGGGGACTGTGAAGCTTGAGTGTGCTCTTGGTGTCTTCAGAGTGTGAGATCTGAGTGGCAGGCTCACTGCTCGCTTCGCTGGCAGTTTTCCTGTCCTCTGTGGAGGAGTGTGAGCAATAAGGGACAACAATGTGAGGGAAGTGCATCGCATAACTCGGGGTATTAAAAATAAACAACAAAGGCCTGACCTTCCTGTTGATGTGAGCTGGAGACCAGCCTTTTCTGTTGCCTAGAATGGGGCATGAGATAGCATATAGCATAGGGTTTGTGTGTTCCTCCACACCGATGACTATATGACATGATATTAATGTCATGAGTCTTTCTCGGGCAACCACAGGATTTTGCTAGCTATTTGGCTGAATGAAGGTTTTGGCCAAAGCGTCCAGCCCTGTGTTGACACTTAGAACTTATTCATTCTCCCGATTCAGTAGTTTGTGTTAACTCTTGCTGGAAGGAACAATGACATCTTTTCAATACTCCACGCTATTGTAATGGGCATATGTTTCCTGTTTGGTGAAACGCTGTTTAGCTTGCAGTTATGTGGCATTATTTTATTTGTTGCACGTCAAAATATTTAGTAGATTGTCTGAATGCCTTTACGTTCTTTGATAAGTGGAATATTTTAAGATGAAATAACAACTGTTCTCAAGTGTGGCTCTTGAATTTTAAGACCAGCCCCCCATTATCACGTTGCTCTGTTTCAACAGTACAACTGTCCCACTGAGCATGTGGATCTGCAGGGAAGAACTGCCCTTCATGATGCAGGTGAGCAGAGGTCCCTTCCAGGCACAGTGGTTCCGGGAAACATGGGATCCTTGAAGGCAATTTAAGGGTTCATCATGAATTTCTTTGGATAATTTGTGAAGAAAAATTGTTAAAGAATTTGTATGCTTAAAATTGAAATTCATGTGCTGGTTGGTAGTGTGGTGTATGCCTTTAGTCACAGCACCCAGGAGGCAGAGGCAGGCGGGGCTCTGAGTTTGAGGCCAGCATGATCTACAGAAGGAGTTCCAAGACAACCAGGACTGGTTATATAGAGAAACCCTGTCTCGAAAAACAAAACAAAATTGAAATTTACAAATCGCATCTGTAGAAGAGGCTTCTACATTACAAATTGCATCTTCATCCAGAGACTGGTGAGATGGCTCAGAAATTAAGAATGCTTGCTGTTCATGCAGAGGACCTGAGTTCGATTCCCAGCACTAATGTTGGGTAGCTTATAAATACCTGTAACAATAGTTCCCAGGGAATGTGATGTCTTCTGGCCTTTGTAGGCCATGCATGTGCACATCATTCCCGCCCCCCACATACACATGCAATTAAAAGTAAAGTAAGAATAGAAGATTCATTCAGCCCAGTATTTACAGATTTGGTAGATAGGAAAGATCTGAAGGAAAATAATAGAGATGTCTATTAGCCAGGAGTGTTGAGCACTGTGTATGCATGGGTGGGGGAGAGAATTTGGGAGAAGTCGGAAAGGCCTTTTCTGTAAACCCCCTTCTTATTTGCAGCAGGAAGGCCAGACCTGTGCAGGCAGTTATGATTAGCCGTAGCAGGTTGATCTCTGAACTTACGGGGGAGCCGTTGTTTATTTGGGAGTTTGGCACTAGATTTCATATCTATGTCATGTAAAATATTTTGAAAAGGTATTTACTAGAAACCTCATATTTCAAGAATTGTACTCAGTGTCTAAGTTGTGTGCATTGTTATTTTGGTGTCATTAAAGTTAGAGTTGGAAGTTAAATAACTTCTCATATATAGAGAATTTTTGTATAGGATAAGGAGGCCCGTATTAAACTTTTAATTTCCTTCAGCTTTAAAAAAGATTTATATTTTGTGTGTGTGTGTGTGTGTGTGTGTGTGTGTGTAGGTGAATGCCACATGTGTGCAGTTGCCCATGGAGGCCAGAAGAGGCCTCACATCCCCTGGGAATAGCAATAATTTTTGGTACTTTTATGGCATTCAATTTTTCCTTCATCACCTTTTCCTCTCTTATTTGTTTACAGAATGGTATAGTTTGCAAAGCCAATAAATAATTTAGCTATTATACAGAGATTCTCTTTGATCAATTTTAAGATAGAAAATGGATGTCTGCCATGCTTAACCCAGAGTGGATGATGTGGAGCTTGGTAGCTTGAAGTGAAGGATTTAGGTTGCCTCTCTTGAACCCAGAAAAGCCCGACATGTCACCAGATGCTCAACATTTGTCCTTGTCCCTTTGTTTCTCAAAGCCATGGCAGATTGTCCTTCTAGCATCCAGCTGCTTTGCGACCATGGGGCCTCCGTGAACGCCAAAGATATAGTAAGTTGGTTGGTTTGTTAGCATCTCAGCCCATACCTTGTATCACTCGCATTCTGGAAGACTTGTTGCTTTAACGTCGGTTGTTTTCCTTGTTGTTAGGATGGACGGACACCACTCGTTCTGGCGACACAGATGTGCAGGCCGACAATTTGTCAATTGCTGATAGACAGAGGGGCAGATATCAATTCCAGAGACAAGCAAAACAGGTAATTCTTTTATGATGGCTCCTGTAGCAGCTGGAGGTCTGTGACACTGTGCTATAACCTGGTCTGCCCACCCCACTTGCTGTCTGTCCTTGGGTGAATGCTGAGGAAAAGCAGCAACGAGGGCCCATATTTAGGTCAGAAAAGTAGGAAAAGGGGAGTCCTGTCCTGGCTATTTAAAACTTTCTAAAGGTCTTTAAGGTAATAGGTACAAATAAAGACGTTAAAAAATATCTCCAGTGTTTCTTTACATGAGAGATTATCTTGAGATGAAAGCAGTTCTTGGCAACCCTGGATTTGACATTGGCCGGTTTGGGTTTCCCTCAGGGTTTCTCCTTAGCAGGCTCACGGTGTCGTCTACAGGTCCGAGTTCACTTTGTGCCTTAAATTCTTATTCTGGCTTCCTTTCTGTTGCTATGATAGAGCTCTCTGAGCCCCTTGGGGAGGAGGGATGGGTTTATTTTAGTTTACAGGACACAATCTGTCATCGAGGAAATCCAAGCCAGGAACTCAAGCAGGAACTTGAAGCAGAGACCATGGGGGACCTTTGCTTGCCGGCTGACTCGCAGGCGTGTTTTCATATACAGGCCAAACCACCTGCCTAGGGATGGTGCTGCCCACAGTGGGCTGGGCCCTTGATTAATAATCAAGAAAATCCCCCACAGAGATGCCTACAGGTCATTCTGGTCTTGGTAATTCCTCAATTTAGGCTTCTCTTCTCAAATTACTGTAGGCTGGTTCAGTTGTCAATCAAAGCTAATCAGGACAGGGTCCCTTCATTGATACTGTAATATTTAATGCTATTTCAGTTGATATGGTCATTTCTATTCATAATTGTCTCCTTTCTTGATCAATTATGTCACAATGCTTGCTTACACTAGAATTACGATAATTTTGGTCACTAAGTCTCTGTTGACAAATAACTTGAAAATACTCCCTCAACTAGTTTATTTATTATAATATTTTAAAACCAAAATTTCTGAGTTTTTATAATTACTAACAAATGCCCTTTTACTTAACTTTTTTTTCTAAACATGCGTCCTGTTGTTTGTAACTCGTTGGAAGTAGATGGGTATAATAAAATTGTATTTAGGTGTCAAAGATTTTGCCTTGAATTTTTATTATTCAGATATTTCTTCTAGATATTGCCTAAAATTCTCCTGGTGTAGATTCCTTACACATGGTACTACAGTCCCCAAGGGCATCTTCATACAAGCATATGTTGTATATTGATCACATTCTGCCATGGCTCCCTGCTCTCCCCCCATCTGCGAGTCCCATTTATTTTCACATATTTCAAAGAAGGACATTCTTAAGTCACCAGTGTGATCGAGAAAGTGACATTTCTGCAGATATTACACTCTGATTCCAAGAATGACTAAGGAGATTGGTTTTAAAGTTAAATTTGGGATTCCAGAAGGGCGACCACACTGACATTATAATGCTGGTATTTTTATCCATTTTATATCTCTCAAAGCACTTTGTTTGTGTTGTAAATTCACCCCAAAGTGAGGCAAGGTCCTGGGTGTTTGTATAGGGTTGGTAGTGGAATACAGTTTTGACTCTATTTAACTTTTTCCTTTTTTATCTTTAGCATTTTTTTTATCTAAGAAAGCCATTAATCTCTTGTGTATAGACATTTATAATAGCAACCATGGAGGGGGTGTGGCCATAGAAGAGAGCTTGCGTAGAAAAACAAGGCAAGGATATCCAATATTCACAATTGGGGCAGAAGTCAGATATAGGAGAAGTTATGTTAGTGGAGATGGAGTAAGTCATTGTAGGAGTGATACAGGAAGTCACTTTAGAGGATATAGGACCAGTCACTTTAGAGGATATAGGACCAGTCACTTTAGAGGATATAGGACCAGTCACTTT
>LOJH01058182.1:0-11445 GCA_001685095.1 Ellobius talpinus
GTGTTAGTCAGGGAGGCATATAGAGCTGAGGGTGTGAAGTTCTCGAATGTGCAGTCACACAGATTAGAAGATGAACAATTTTGAGACAGGGCCTGCTGAACTTGCAGTTATTATCATAGCTCCCATTTCTCCTTTTAAGCCCAAGGCCCCCTCTGGATGCCTAGGTCACATGCCTCGGAAGCCAAACCCATCAGTTTTCCCTGAAGCAGACTGACCAGCTGCTGTCCACTTCCTGAAGCTCTGCCCTGCCTGTCTCTCAGGGCAATAGTCATAGCCAGGCTCAGTCACTCTTCAGTCTGCACATTCCACTGGCTGGCACTTCCTTGGGTTATTCTGATCCCAGGAGAAGAACCAGGATGCCTAGAAAGACTTTGCTGGGCCCCCCATGTCCCCAGTTCTAAGTGGCATGCTTCCCACTTTAAGTAATAACTGTGGCCATGAAGATGACCTGCATCTCTTGAGAGCCGCTGCCCCAGCCAGCTGATCCTCTACCCAGACCGAGACTGAGGTTCAAGGCTCAGGGCCAAAAACTGGACCACACCCCAGAGCTGTGACCCTGCAAAGCTGTGTTGGCTGACTTCCACGGGTCGTTCCTTCCCCCAAGGCCACAGCCCAGCTTCCTTCCTGCCTGGGCTCTCCTGCTATTCTTTCCTTTGCTGTATGTACCCACTCACTAAATGGCCATTTCATTATCATGGAAACGAATGAGCTTGTCTGGAATACTGAACTCACGGGCACGCGCACATGCACTGACCATCTGCAGCCCACTGTCCCATGAGGCTTGATGCCCGCCCTGCCTCTCTTTTATTTGTAGCCACCTGTTCTCTCTTTCCTCCTTTGGTCTGTTTCTTTGTGTTGATTAAATTTGTCTGCAACGACTTGTATATTTTCATGTCTAGTTAGTAATTTCTGCCTCCAGTGTGCCGAGTAGAGCAGAGCGGAGCAGCCCCCATCCTCCTGAAGGCCTCTCTCAGGATGCTTCCATCTCCCACTCACGGTCACCCCAATCCTCACCTCCAGGAGGGTTGACTGAACCTGAGCTCAGAACGCACAGCCTTCTTATCTGCTTCCTCTCAGCCATCACCTTGTCTTAAAATAAGAATCTGAGACCAATGTGCTTTATGGGCTGCTGTGCTCCTGGGACTGAAGTCATAGCAGCGTGCACAGGCAGGAGCTATGGATGCTGAAGCTGTGGTTAGGAGCTGGGCTCTGGCCTCAATGTTCTTGTCTGTAAAATGGGAGTCAGAAAAAGGGTTACCTCACACTGCTGTTGGGAGGCTCGGATCACGTCCTTCACCAATGCCTGCAGTTGGTCATGAGACTGAGACCCTTTCATCACACCCTATCCCACATGCTTTCCCTGGGCCTGATTCTTGAGACTGATCAAAGGGTCTGGACTCATCTCCACAAAACCCCAGCTAGTTTGCAACACTGGCTGGAACTTTGTCCTCAAAGCTCACCCTGCTGTCAGTCTTCCTGCTAAAGGTTGGGACTTTTCCTATGCAGGCAAAGTGATTTGCTATTGATTGTCCACTGATGACTTGGCCAATTGTGTGAGCCCAAGGCTTTGTCCTTGTCCTCAGAGAGCTACTGGAAGAGACTACTGAACGACTGTCACAGACTAAATGCTGCCTACCCCCTTTCAAATTTGTTATTGATAGATCAGCAAGTGAGGTTGGAGAGAGTAGAATGGGGTGTGAGGGGCAGAGAGCTCAGCTGGATCTTCTAGCAGACAACCGCGCCTTGTGGGTGCTGGTCATAGTCCAGCACTTGTCCTGTCCCTAAGGCATAGGTGGCATTTCCACCCTCTGAGTCACCTGGGTTGTCTCCAAGTGGGGGTGGCAATTATACTAGCATAGTGAACCCAGAGTTTGTCTCTAGTGGAGGCAGCTCTTGGCAGCCAATTTAGAAACAAACCTGTATGAATGTGTCCACTGAGATCATTTATAGGATACTCAAAGAGTGCTGGCCATTCTATTGGGCACAGTGGGTGGGTTACAGACCACAGTCAGGTATTTCTGTTGGAAAAATGACCATTGATATCTATGTACTCTTCCCTGTAGCCAGCATTTCAAGAGCTTCCTGCCAGATAGTGTTGCTGTGAAGAGAAACACCAGGAATAGGATACTCACTCTTAGACACACACACACACACACACACACACACACACACCACACTGTTGTTTTATGTGTTGCTATGTAGCCTAGGATGGCCTGGAACTTGCAATGATCTTCCTGCCTTAGCCTGTCAAGTATCAGGATTACAGGCAAGAGCCACACCTGGTGGTTTATTTTAAAAAGTTACTTGTGCAGGGCATGGTGGCGCACACCTTTAAGCACTTGGGAGAGAGGCAGGTGGAGCTCTGTGAGCTCGAGGACAGCCTGGTCTACAAAGTGAGTTCCAGGACTGCCAGGGCTACACAGAGAAACCCTGTCTTGAAAAACAAAACATAAAGTGTACTTGCACGTATACATGTTTGTGTGTGGTGTATGCACGTGTGTGCTGTTGTGCAAACAGAAGCCAGGGAATGTCAGGCATCCTGCTCAATCAATTCCACCGTAGCTCCTCGAGACAGGGTTTTTTGCTGACTTGAAGCTCACTGCTGCCCAGCCTGGCTCCCTAGTAAGCTCCAGACATCCTGTCTCTGCCCCTAGCTTTGGGGTTACAGGCAATTACAGCTGTGGGTGCTGGGGATTCCAATTCAGGTTCTCATAATGCGAAGTAAGCATCCTTCCTTACTGAGCCACTACAGTTCCTGTAGAGNTTTTTTGAGACAGAAGCCCTTAGTGCATTCTAGGTTGGTCTCAAACTCCTGGCAATACTCCTGTCACAGCCTTCCTAGTTCTAGAATTACAGCATGTGCCAACACAGCTCCCATGCACATGTTATTTATCTTCGCAATGATCTCAGTTGATGAACCCAACTTTAGAGAGTCCATGGTCTTTGATCCTTATTATAAAGCGTTTATAGTTTAGATAAGTGAAGGAATGCAGAACAGAGTTAAGGTCAAAGGCAACATACACATAACTGTGATGAAATGGGAAACCTTTATTCAGTCATTCAGGGAACACTGGATTCAGGATAGCTCCCATGTTTCACCAGGGTCTGCCCAGAGTGCCTGTGATCCCTACCTGCCACTGTGTTAATTTGATGAGTCCACAATTGGGTCATTTTTCATGCTTTGCCTCAGTTTCCAAATTGGTGCGATCACAGTGGCTACCACAGTGGACATAAGATGCTTGTTGGCATCTTTAGAGTATGCCTACTTTTCGTGGGAATGGACTGGGGCAGAGGAGAGCAGTCAGAGCTGGAACAGGGGAATCCCATACCAGCGACTGGCCTAGATTCCCAAGAGGGTTGGATATAGGTGAGTGGCTATTGGCAGTCACAGTGGCTCCTGTCCAGCCACAAAAGCACAGGTCCAGGCCAGAGGGACTCAAGCCAAGCACAGTTCCTCATTACTCCAGGTCCAGCCACGTGAGCTGTATGGACACAGCATCCAGCTGCAGGTGATTCTCGCTCTAGAGGATCCTCCCTGGATCTTCTGTAACAGGTGCCTTTGCCGCTGGGTTGGCTTGCTGACACAGGGGAGGTCCTTGCTTAGCTTCAGTGTCCCCCTCTGGTTGCCAACACAGTTGACAAGGATGTCAGAAGCTTTGGAGCTGCCATCTGCAGCGCTGTGTTCCAGAGTGGAGTAGACCTCACCCCTGTGACTTCCCCCTAGCTTACAGCCTGAGAGCCTTCCACAGCTGCAGGAGACTGTGGCCCGAACGTAGGTTGTCTGTGCATTCATTATCTGTCAGGGTTATAAACCACCACTGGCCTGGTCCAGACAAAGTCTCAGAAAAGGGCATCAACACGGTCAAAATTAGAGACAGCACAAAGCTGGAGAAGATGAAAAGCAAGGGGTGAACATAAAAGGAGGGACGCCATTCAGAGAAGGGGGAGCAGACACAGACATGGGGACCGATGGTAATGTGAAGTGACTGAATGCCAGATGCGTAACTGCCAGCTTCTGGGGGCCTTTCAGGTTAGGACAAAGCAGGCACATGCCACGCCCCAGGAGAGGCCCTGTGACAGAGGGCAGTAGAGTTGACCCTTGGTGGCCTCTTACCCTCTGTGTGCTTTTTTTTCTCATCGTAACACTGGATAATAATGCCTTCTAATTGGAAAGTGACAGTGAGAGAATTGGACTCATGGGCCAGCTGTCTAACAGGTGGACATTATAGCCACAAGGACCGAGACCCCAGGCCTAGGAAGCAGGCAAGGAATTGACAGGCACACAGAATGAAGCTCATTTTGTGGGCCTAGAGCAGACTTTTTCTTGTAGTTTTGAACCTAGAACCTTTGCTTGTGCTAGGCAAGAGCTTTACTAGAGATTTGTTTCTAGTCCCCAGCCTCTTAAATCATTGATTTTCTGACACAGGGCCTCACTGTGTAGCCTAGGCTTGCCTGGAACTTCCTCTGTAGCACAGGTTAGCTTTAGACTCAGCAATCCTTCCTCAGCCTCTCAGGCAAGGGCTGGGATTACAGGTGCTCAGCGATTGACAATGGTGAGCCTCCATGCTCTTTTGTGTGTATGCTGGGAATTGAATTTAGAGCCAGCCTCACATATGCTAGGTCTACCGCTGAACTATATTCCAGCCCAGAGGCAGATTTTGATAAATTACGAAGGTTGGAACTTGTTATGTGGCCCGGGGAGCCCTCAAATTTAGCATCCTCCTGCCCCAGCTTTCTAAGAAGATGAGTTTACAGTACCACCAGGCCTGCCTGAAATAAATTTTGATTTAAATGCTTGTCAAATGAAATATCGCTACACCACCCCATGATGAGGCAACAAGGGCCTATAGAACTCCTTCCATCTCACTGAAAAGTCTCCCCAAGCTAAGCAGTCATGTGACCTTAACCTGCCTATTGGCTGCACCAAAGACTGCTGCATGGGTACATTTCTGGTATGATGGCTGGGTCCTTTTCTAACATTGTTCTCCCTGCTCCTTGAAAGTTCCCATTCTCCTGCCCTACTTCCCTAGCTTCCCTTTGACTCACCAAACTGCTCCATGTTTCTGTGGCAAGGTCCTGGGGGGGGGGCGGATGCTCCCCAAGGATGGCAAGATCCTCTGGGGGGGTGCTCTTTAACAGTAGTCTCATTTTGCCTTCAGACTTGTCATTTGCTGGCTCCAAGAATCATTTCCTAGCCTACCTTGAAGCTTTGAGGGCTGGTGAGGCTTTCAAGGGAATGTGCCACTCAGGCCTCCCTTCCCCTTCGCGGAAATGTGGAAGCAATAGCTGGAACTATACCGCTATGAGCTGATCTTGAGACTGGAGGTCAGGTACAGCAGAGTAGATAGATGGGAACATCTGGAGCTCTGTTCTCATCTTTCTAGTCTGGACTTTGTTTACAGGGCAGAGGAGAACCCTGTATGTTTACCCTCTTGCAATAAAGAAATACAACAGAGACACTCTGCAGTAAAGCTCCTTTGTTTTAATACCTGCAGGCTGGCTTCTGTTGCCAGGCCTCACTAGCTCCCCTTCTGCTGCTCTCTCACCAGTCTCCTGCCACATGTACAGGGGCACATGTTTTGTCTGTTCTTTTCATGATCCAGTCAAGTCTGCGTGTTACCCTGTGTCTCTGCCTCTGTTGCTCCCTCAGCAGGGATGTCCCTCCCAGCCTTCTCTCTTTGGGTAGCTCCATGTCATAATTACCTGTCTACTTGTCTGTTCTCCGCCAGACAGGTACAACCTGCTATTTAGCATCTGCTCCAGGTGTGTGCTTGCTGGGGGGTGGGGGGACTGGCGCACGGGGGTTTGAATGAGGAAACGGAATGGCTGTTGCAGACTCAGGAGGTGGGAGCCACTTCGCACTCTGCAACTAGATCAGTCAGTCTCTTCCCACCACCTGCTGCCCACCTGGCCCTTTTCGCATGCAGGGGAGAGGACCGTGTGTTACCAGAGCAACTTCCTGGCACGAGGCAGTACCACCCCTTACACTGCCAAACACAGGCCTGATTTTGAATGGATGGGGTCGGACTTGCAGGGGTTCTGGATGTTCACATGATGACCTCAAAAAATAAGAAAGGTAGTTACTGATTATTTCCCAAGCAAGTAACCTTTCCCTGCAAGTCCACACACATACAAAGGGCTGAATCAACGGATGCATTGAGGAGAAGCATGAAGTTGGCCATGTGAGGTGCATTTCCTTTACTCTGTGTGCTCCAAGCTTAAGTGCGACCACCCCCCCGGGACTTCCTCCCAAAGCATAAGCTTTGGATATCAGGGAGGAGGACAGACATAACCAACCTCCAGGCAGCCACAGTCGATAGCAACAGGCATGTGTCATGTTAACAGTATGTCCTCAGTATACAGTGACGATGATAGTTTCTTTGGGGTCGTCTTCCCAATGGCCTATACCACGTGTCTTTTCACAGGCAGAACGTCAGACGAATGCTATTAGTGAGCTACCGTAGAAAATGCCCAACAGAACTCCTCAACACATCACAGAAAAGCAGAGACACACTGGGCGTGTTCTTATAAAAAGAGGCCGCCCTGCTTTAATCCCAGCACTCGGATAAGCAGATGGATCTTGGTGAGTTCAAGGCCAGTATGGTCTACAAAGTGAGTTTGAGGACAGGCAGGGTTCTGTTACATAGAGAAACTCCATCTCAAGACCAAACCCGACCAAAGGTGTAGCCAGGTGTGCTCTGGAGGTACTATTGATGGGCACTTGCCAATCTGGGTACTGTTCTAGGAGACGCCCCAGCTCTTCTGTCTCTTGTCTATGAGATCCAGACACATGTCTGTAAGCTGTGTAGGAGGGAGCCACAGGAACTGCTTAGAGATGTAATTTCAGCGCTTGGGAGGGTGAGGCAGAGGATTATCAGAAGTTCAAGACCCTGCCTCAAAGAAAACTCCATTCTTTTTTATATTTAATATGATTTTGATACTCATAAGTCATAATTTTACTTAACTTCATTAAATAGAAGTTTGTAAGATATACAAATCCTTATTTCATAAACATAGGAAAATATATTTTCTCTTTTTGAGATGGGGGAATCTCACTGTGTAGGCCAGGCTAGCCTTGAACTCAAACATCCACCTGCCTCTGCCTTCTGAGTGCTGGGATTAAAGGTGTGTGTCACCACACCTGGCCAGAAAATATTCTCTTATTCAGATCGCCTTTAATATACCCTTCTTTGGTGGAAACCTGTTTTCCTGTGTATGTATTGAACAGACTCACACCTTGATTTTTATTTTGTGTATGCATGTATATGCAAATACATGTAGAGGCCAGAGGTCAATCTCTGGTGTCATTCATGAAGCACTGACCACCTTGTGTTTTGAAGCAGGGTCCTGGATCTTGTCAAGTAAGCTAGACTGGCCAGCTCCAGGAATGCCCCTATGTCTGCTTCCCCAGTACTGCAATTAAAAGTAGGAGCCACCTTGCCCAGCTTTTACATGGAAACCAAGGGATCAAACACGGGTCCTCACGCTTGCATGACAAACACTTTACTGACTGAGCGATCTTCCTAGTCCTACCTCTTGTTTTCTAATTGCTGGGACACGGGGCTGCGCATGGTGAGACACATGGAGCGTAGTGGGGCCTGAACGTGGTGCTAGCCTGCAGTGAAGCAAGGGTGGAGACAAAGCTTTACAAACTGCTGAAGCAACTTCTCAAAGCTTCCAGCTCCAGCTCCTGGGCTTGAGGCCTTCCTCTCTACTCTCCTCCTTTGACAGATGAGAGAATGAGCAGAGAGGGTGACCAGCCTGTGCCTTGGGTTGTCACATGAGGAAGGTGGGGCTGCAATCCAGCCCTCCAGGCTTCTTGTTCTCTTTTCCCTAGTTTGTCAACATTGAGGGCCAGCCTCCCCTGCGTCAGGTCATTACTAGACCAAACTGTGATCCGGCACCTGTTCCTTGTTTTTCTCTTATTCCAGCTTCTTTGGGTAAAACTGCAGACTGATTCAGTGCTGTGACGGGCTTAGAAACCCATCTCAGTGTCCTTGGTCACACCAGCTTCCAGCCCTCCTCAATGTACTTCTAGTTTTAAATCTGTTTCTGCTTCCCTGCTGTGAGAGCAGCGCTCTTCAGAGCTCTGGGCAGTCGGGTGTGGGGAGGGGTGGGCATTAAAGGGGAACTGCTTGGGGCTTGTGCAGCTGCTCTGTCAGAATACAGGAAGCCCTTCCTGAGAGCTTCCCACGCCAGGGCAGTACTGGCCCATCTGGTGCAGTGCAGGAAGAGAGAAGCCAAGTTGGGCTGTTTTGTTTTCTTGCAAGGGGTTTGAGTGCAGCAGACTGCGCTAGGGGTGAGCGTGGGGGTGGGTTGAGCAAAGCTGACTACCCAGGCAGAGGAAGGCAGGCACAGGGACTGTGCAGTTGGAAGGAATCTGGCTTGAATTTCAGCCTTGCTTCCTGACTCACTCTTTTTATCCTGAGACACAGTTTTCACACCTGTGAAGTGGGGGTGTCGATAATAGGTGGTCCCCGGTAGGGCCGAGGCTGTGATAGCATGTATGGGGACAGGCTTCCTGACACTATTCTGGGGGCACTTTGAGTGTCCGTCTGTCCCTGTTGGGGCATCACAGTGACTTGCCAGACCCTCTGCTGTTTCATAATAGCTCTTTTTTCCCCCCATAGCAACACAATTTTTTTTTGTAGATCTTGTATAAGTTCCATTTTCAAGATGCAGACATTCTGTTGCATGCTCAGGGCCCAACAGTTGGTGAACAGCTGAACCTGAGGTTGGGTCAAAGCTGGCAGTCACCTGATTCTTCCACCTGAGCTCTTAGGCATCCAAAGTCTGTCAAGAAGATAGGGGCATTCAACCCATTGTTGCCTTGGCTGGGATTTTCCGTTTGACTGTTCCCTGTCTCATTTGCATCGTCCACATTACCCTATTTTCATTTGTTAAAAAGAATAATCAAAGCTGCCCTTCAAGTACATGAATTTTAGATGTCATCATATGCCCAGGGAGAGGAATGATTCAGCTAGCTATTGCTGTGTAATGAACTACCTCAGCATCTGGGGGCTTAAAATAATTTGTAATTTATTTGCTCACTGTAGTGCTCTGAATGAAAATGGCCTCCAAAGGCTCATATATTTGAATGCTTGGTCCTTAATTGGCTGAATTGTTTGGGAAGGATTGGGGGTGTGGCCTTGTTAGAGGTGCGTCACTGGTGGCAGGCTTTGAGTTTTCAAAAGCCAGTACGGTTCTCAGTTAGTTCTCTCTCTTCCTCATGTTTGTGGATCAAGAGGTACACTCTCAGCTATTGCTCCAGCACCATACTCCTTGGCATCATGGTCATGGACTCTAACTCTCTGGAACTGTGAGCCCTATTGGCATCTTTTATTAGTTGTCATGGTGTTTTGATGAAGCAACTAAGACACAATTTGGGGGTTTGGACTGGATTCAGCTGGACATCACTGTTCTCCAAAGGCCCCATGTGGCTGCTATTGGCTGACCATCTGGCTAGGACTGGGTAGCTCAGCATAGCCTCATTCACAAGCCTGGTAGCTGGCAACCTCCTGTCAGGGTCCCAGATGGCTTGTTCAGGAGGCTAGCTGTGGCTCCTTTGGCAGGGTTAAGAAGGCTGGATGACCTGGGATCTGTACCCTGTCACCCACGATATATCATATTGGTCAAAGCAAATTGTGAGACCTGTTCAGATTCAAGGGGTGAAAATCAGATTCTGTCTCTTGTTGGGAGGCCTCTCAAAGACTCGGTGGCCCTTTTTAGTCTGTCACAGAGTGGTACCTGTCCTCACAGGCATTTTTGATGCAAACCCTTTTGTGCCATTACTCTCTTCCAGTCTCCCTGACTATTCTGATAGTAACCTCTCATTTTACATCATGCAAAGCTTCTTTCAGTCACTCAATAAATATTTATTATGTGCCAGGGACTGCTGGGTGAACGAAACCAAGTCCCTGCTCCATGAATCCAGTAGTTCAGAGTAGAGACAATTAAGAAGCAGACAAGCACAGTGTTGAGCTGCTGTGAACAATAGGGGCTTTGGAAACAACAGAGTAAGCAGGTGGGAACATGGCTGGGAGGATGGCAGGGCAATGGGTGGCTCCTATTTCAAAGTGGTCAGCTGACACTAGAGAAGTGACAACTAAGACAGGGGTGAACAAGAAAGAAGTCCAAGGGCCCTGAGCTATTGCAGAGACACAATGCCTTGTAATTTTAACTGCAGATAAACACCATAGCCTGGGTATAGTGACACAATCTGTAATCCCAGCACCAGGGAGATGGAAATTCAAGGCCAATCTCAGCTACGTAGCCTGGGCTACAGGAGATCATGTATCAAAAAACCTCAAACATTGGGGATGGAGAGATAGCTCAGGGGTTTAAGAGCACTCGCTGCTGCTTTTGCAGAGGACCTGGGTTCTGTTCCCAGCACCAACATGTTGGCATATAACTATCCTTAATGTCAGAAGACTTATCCAAGACCCTCTTCTGACCTCTATGTGCAGCAGATATACGTGTGATACACGTATATACATTCAGGTGAAATACTCAGACACATACAATAAAATAAACCTGGAAAAACAAACAAACATAACCACCACTGCTAGCGCAAATTCAAGCTTAATACACTTCATTAAAAAACAATAAAAAGCACTGAAATATCGACAACCAAAAGTGTTTTATTATACCTGTCTTTGTTACGAGTAAATTACAGTTCCAAGGAATTTAATGGTTGGTGGCTCCGCGTTCACCTTTCTCTGCCTGTCCAGCTTGCTGATTGGCTTGCGGTGAAGATCAAAATGACACCATTAAAAATGAAAGTTCCCCCGCTTCTGGTTTCATTTCCTACCGCAAGGATACCAGTGATTTTTTTCCCCCAGAGAACACAAATCAGTCACCACTTCCTGCTTAAGACGCTCCACAGTGTCCCTGCGCATAAACACAAACTCAAGGCAAACAGGCACAGTACACAAACCAGCGCCACCTGCTTCATTTTGGCTAAGGTGTCTCCCAGTCTCTCAGGTTTCCTGGTAAGCTCCGCGCTGGAACTGGCTTTTATCCCAGCAGACTGGCACAGCGGCTCTCTATTTTGCGCCCTCCTGTCCACCCAGTGTCCCAGGAAGGCTTTCCCAGTCTTAAGATCTATAGGGGACAGGGGAAGGAGGCTGCAGCGAGTGGCCCCAGGTGCTCTCAACAGTCCTCCGGAGCGCATTCCGAGATCCATTAAAACACTCTCTGCGCCTCAGTTTCCCCATCTACAGACGGCTCATGAACCACTTTCTCTCGGAGCGGTGAAGGCTGGAGGTCAGGGAGGGCGCGTGGGCGACCGAGGAGCTCCGGGGACCCTGTGGGACCCGGGCCTAGCCCGCAGACCCATCTGGGGCCACTCCGGCCACCTCGTCATCCCGGAACAGCGCTGTCCACGGACGTCGCCACGCCCGCACAGCTGGGATAGACTTCACCCGGAGCGGGGCGCGCCGCCGC
>LOJH01058187.1:0-11444 GCA_001685095.1 Ellobius talpinus
CATTTAAAGTGACCAATGAAATCCCTGTAACTATGCATCTGCTTCTGTAAACCCTCTTCATGGTACCCTATATAATCAGCCCTGAACTCAGCCCAGCATGCTCAGTCACCTGAACGGCTGATGCGTCTGCAGGCGCCTGTGTGAACAATAAAAATCCTCTTGCTGTTTGCATCCAGTGGTCTCGGTCTCGGTTCTTGGGCGCGGGGGTCTCATCCCAGGGAAGACACCCCTCGGGGGTCTTTTCACTACCACCACCTGGTAGTCACCTAATTTTTGACAGACTGCTTCATATCTGCTGGTCAGGCTTTCAGCCACAAAGTGTATGGTAATGCTACACAACTGCCTGTGCCTCTACTACTTCCTCTTCTTCCTTCTCCCAGGTTTTCCCTTCCTCCCTCCCCCTCTCCTCTGTTGTCTTTTATACCCCCTTCAAATTCCATTTTGATCACTTTTTTGGACAGCTAAAACACATGATTCCCACATGTTCATTCCCTCTGTGCTTCGAAGAAACTGCTCTCACATGGTAATACCACTTTGCTTCTTGAATGGGCAAATGTCATGTCTCTAAAATGGTTTAGGGGCAGGTGACCTGACTCCCTGGGGGCAGGGCCAGGGCCAGTTATGCAGACCCAAGGTTGGGGTGCTCTGACTGGGCAGCCTTGTAAGAAGGGGAAGGCTCATTGCTCAGAGTTAGAATGGTATGCTGCCCCTCCAGGTTTCTCGTGGGATGTCCAGGTGGGAAGGAAGAGCCAGAGTCAGGGCCTGTGCCTCACCTCAGCCAAGGTGGGGAGCCTGAGTCGACCTTCCCGCAGCCAGGAGTGCTGTGACTTTGTGTTGCCCTCTGAGCAGGAGGATGGAGTTGGCAGTAGTCCATAGGGTGGCTGCCAGCGCTGGGACTGCCAGGAGCCTACACAGAGAATCGTTAGCGTCATTGTCATGTAAATACTTCAGCTGTAGATTAACATTAACGTTGTGTATAAAGAGCCCCCCCACCACAGCTTCCTTTTTGACTTCTTTCTCAACTTGGTTGATATTTCTGGAAAATCAGAAAAAGAAACTGTCATGTTGAATGAAGTAGGGTCAGGGAAAGTTACAACTCATTAGGGTTTTTCCCAGTGGGCTGTAAGGCTCTGTGCGTAACCACAGGCTGGCTGAGCAGGAGAGGTCCTGGGGAAGAGTGGCTACCTCAGGGGAGCAGGGGAGGAGGGACGGGTACAGAAATTAGGCTAAATTACAGCTCTTGTGTCTGGTGTATGCTCCCAGAGCCAGGCTGCTGTCCATATTCTGCAGTTCTTTTGGCAGGCGTTCTGTGTACTGGAAACAGGGAAGAACAGAATACTTCCAGCCCTCCCTTCTTTCCCCACAATTGTTTGTACTGGAGGCCTTCTAGCAGAGACCCTTTCCTTCCTTTCTTAGGCTGTCTTGGTGATGCTTCCTCTGCATCTGAACAGCAGAAGGCAGCTGGAATGAGCTTTTACTATAGAGATCCCCACCTCTGCTAGGATTCTGGGTTCTTGGGTATCATCAGCTTCCTTAGTGAGCTGCTGGGCTCCTTGGAAGGGAGGACAGTGGGAGAGTTGGACCCTTCATCCTGGAAGGGTTGGTAGTATTGACATCTTTGGGAGACGCAAAGAAAGAGCCCACATTCTGTTATAATTTACAAATTCAGAATGAGGGGAGAGAGACAACTAGCTTATGGTGAAGAGGAGGCTGAGGATCCAATCTAGGACACTCTAGACTGCAAAAGGGATTCACCAAAAGGCCCCTGTGCTATCTCAACAGGAAGGGACTAGGGCTGAAGGGGAAAGGGATGGAGACAGATGTGAAAACTTGTCCTGGAGAAGAGGCATGAGGACATGGCATCCACACCTGGGGTGCAGGAGATCACACTGCCTCTGAAGCTATACCATGGAAGAGGATCCAGCTAGACTTCTGCAGTCTGAGTTGAAGGGAGTTGCACTGGCCTGGGCTTCTGCACTGAGAAAGGAGAGCTGGTAGTGTGTGCTCCTTTTCTGGGCAGGGGTCTCCTTTCCAAGCAAATCACCACTAAGCAGAGGCCCCTGGAGGTCCTGTGTGCCTTAAAACCATGCATGGAATTTAATCACCAGTTTTCTTTTAAAATATGGAAAAAGTTGGCCTTTTGATGAGAGGAATAGTGTACGGAAAACTTTTTATCATTCACAGGCATTGCCTGAGATGCTACCTGGCCCAGAGGACCTCAGGTGAAACCTTGTTCCATAATGGTTCTTGGCAGAACCCTAGAAAACAGAGGAGGTGACCACCAATCTGGAGTGTTGAACCAGTGCAGGAGTGAGTATGTTGTGGAGTAAGATGCAGATTTAAAGAAACAAACTTGACTGCTGTATGGGAGGAGTTTTAAACTCCAAGACAGCTAAGAGTCTTATCAGCTAGACTCAGGAAACTGAACGAAGTCCTTATCTTTAAAAAGGACAGTTTCTAGACCTAAAAGAGCCTATGCAAATGCAATGTGGTTATGTTAAGTATTTGACAAGCTCTGTATCACCAAACCATATTCCTAGCTACATGTTACATTTATAGAGCCTGTAAGAAGACCACAACCCAATGAACAAATGGCCTAATTAAATGATATGAGATGATTCTCAAAAGAAGAAGTGTAAATGGCCAATATACATATTAAAATCGGTAAACTTCAGTAAGCTTTGGAGAAATGTAAATCAGGACTACACTGAGAGTCCATCTCACCCCAGAGAGGAAGTCAGCCAATAAGAAGACTAATAACAGGGCTGAAGAGGTGGCTCGCAGTAAAGAGCACTTGCTACTCTTCCAAAGGAATCAGGTTTGGTTATCAACATCCACATTTGGCTCATACTCATTCGCAACTCCAGTTCCAGGGGATTTAATTTTTTTTGTTTTTTTGAGACAGGGTTTTTTCTGTAGCTTTGGAGCCTGTCCTGGAACTAGCTCTTGTAGACCAGGCTGGCCTCGAACTCATGGAGATCCGCCTACCTCTGCCTCCCGAGTGCTGGGATTGAAAGCGTGCACCACCACTGCCCATTCTAATTCCCTTTTATTTGGTGTCTGTGGGCAATGAACACATATACATGGTGCATCTACATGCAGGAAAAATACCTACATACGTTTAAAAAATATGACAATCACATCTGATGAAGATGTGGACAAAAGGGAATCCTCATAGACAGCTAGCTGGGGTATAAACTAGCCCAGCTATGTAAACTAGTCACCCTACAGGGCTCAAAAAAGCAGAAAGTGGGTCTTGTATGTCCTCCAGTGTTATCACTCCTAGGTATTTACTAGGCCCCAAAATGAACATATGCAAGAGATACTTGCCACCAGTGTTCACCATAGCTAAGTCATGAAACCAAACTAGGTGTCCAACAACAGATGAACAGATAAGGAAAATTCAGTGTGTAGACATGATGATTTTTTTCTAGTCATAAACAATACAAAATGGGGGCTGGAGAGATGACTCAGAGGTTAAGAGCACTGGCTGCTCTTCCAGAGGACCTGAGTTCAGTTCCTGCAACCACATGGTGGCTAATGACTACCTGTAATGAGATCTGGTGCCCTCTTCTGGCCTGCAGTCATTCATGCAGGTAGAACACTATATATAAAATAAATAAATCTTATAAAAAGGAATACAAAATGATACCATTTGCTGGAAAATGGCTGTAAATCAAGATAATCATATAAAGTAAATTAAGCTTTCCCAAGACAATTGTGTGCTTTTATGCACTTGTGATCCCTAGATTTTATGTAGATGCATAAATTATATATGTGGCATGGAAGTGGAAGTGAAACTATCTGGGGAAAAGGGGGACTGAAGAGAGGGAAGCACTGAGTCACATGGGGTGGAGGAGATGCTAGGCTAGCATACAGTATATGCTCACACGAAGATTTAAAGAGAAAGGAAATGAAATAGTAAGATCTCATGAACTGAATGTTAGCGAAGGCTTTGACTGTTGTATTAAGAAAATCCAGCCAATTATGAACTTTCAGTGAATTTCATGCAATTTGTGGACTGTATAGAGCACATTTGCGAAATAGGAATTGTTGAATGAACAGTGAGTTCTTCAGCTTCATTTTAATTTTGTGACAAAATGAAGAGTTTTCCATTTCTGGAATGCTATTTAAGCGAGAGGAATATATTAAAGGGAATCTCTAATAGGTACCTAGAAATTGCTCTTGCTGGAAAGCATTGGTTCCTTACTCAGGAGCAGGGGGAAAGCCTGGCATTTTTGCCTCCATTTTGCATTGGTCTTTTCCCCTTTACTTCAAACTTTCGGTCAGACTCTGCTTAACCCTGCACAGAGCCTCACTAGTTACCCAGTGATCATCTGGCTGAGCAGTCCTGTGATGCACATCTATAATTCTAGACATGGGAGACTGAGGCAGGAGAATTGCCTCCGTTGGAAGACAGCCTTAAAACTGTCTCTAAAAATGGTGATACGTTACTTATCTCAGCCCTCTTCCAGACTGAAGGAGCAAAGATGAGAGAATCAAATAATCTTGCTGTCAACAATGCCTTGTTCACACCCCCATCAAGATCCAAAATCTGTGCCCATAGCAGAACTTACAAAGAGATCACCCCATTGTAGTTGTTTTTCTCTTTGCATTTTGGGGGCCCACCACCCAGTTCCCAAATAAATACATGGAGACTTATTCTTATGAGAGCCTGGTCTTGGCTTGTTTCTAGCCAGCTTTGTTAACTTAAATTGTCCCATTTACCTTTTGCCTCTGGGCTTTTACTGTTCTCTATTCTCTCTTTCTTTCCTTCTTATTCAGTGGCTGGCTGTGCTGCTGGGTGGCTGGTCTCTGGTGTCCCCGTCTCTTCCTTTTCTCTCTCCCCCTCTTCTCTCATCTCTTCCTATTTATTCTCTCGACATGCCAGTCCCACTTATTTCTCTCCTGTCTAATTATTGACCATTCAGCTCTTTATTAGACCAATCAGGTATTTTAGACAGGCAAAGTAACACATGCAGCTTTACAGAGTTAAACAAATGCAGCATAAAAGAATGCAACACATCTTTGCACCATGAAACAAATATTCCACAGCATAAAAGAATGTAACAAATCTCAAAATAATATTCCATAACACCCTATGATGGGATTGTCCAAATAGGAGCAATCATCTCATGGGGAACAAGATTGCTCCCTTAAACCATAGGGACTTCTTTGGGCCATATTGCTGAATCAGAACTCAAGAGAATGAGCAACTGGAACACACTTTGACCATACTTCTTATCCATGCCTCAATTCTTTCTCTATTTAAAGTTAGAACTCATGCCAGTACCATGAAGGTGGGCTGCAGAGTTTTGTGCCTTCTCCAAATGCTATTTTGTTTGCTTTCTTTGGGATAAGTGCCTGAACATGGTATGTTGAACAGGGGTTAGGTTTCTGGTCTTGAAATCTAGTTTCAAACAAAGTTGTTTTCAAGGCGTTGGGCTTCTGTTACAAGGAGCGGGCCCCTTGTTTGTTCCGGCCGCCTGGCTAGCTTACACCCAAATAACCACACAGAAACTGTATTAATTAAATTACTGCTTTTCCCATTAGCTCTTGCCTCTTATTGACTCTCACATCTTGATTTAACCCATTTCTATTAATCTATGTATTGCCACATGGCAGTGGCTTACCAGGTAAAATTCCCAGTGTCTGTCTTTGGTGGATCCATGGTGTATCTCTCTCACTCTGCTTTCTTCCTCCCAGAATTCAGTTCTGTCTTCTCCACCTACCTAAGTTCTGCCCTATTAGGCCAAGGCAGTTTCTTAATTCATTAATCAATGAAAGCAACACATTGACAGAAGGAACTCCTACACCAGGCTTGAAATATTAAAAAGGGAAAATGAAAGACCAGAGACTCCTACCTGCACTGCAGCCAACACCCAGGCTTCTGTCAGGACTTGCTCTACCTGAAGCCATGCATGGATCCATCTGGGTTTCTTCCACCACCCCACTAGGTATCCAGACTTTCTATGTTCTCCTCCAGGATCTGGCCTGAGCCTCACATCCTGTGCCCTGGCCTACTCTGACTGGTCCCACTTGTATCACAATCAGGCTCTAGTCTTTGCCGGAATCTGCCCAGTCTGCACCACCCCAGTTCCTACGGGCCAACTCTGCCAACTTGATAGGTATCCAGACTTCCCATGTTTGCTAGGATCTAACCTAGTGAATATCCCTGTCCTCCTCCCGTCTTAGGGTTTCATTGCTGTGAATAGATGCCATGACCAGAGTAACTCTTATAAAGGTAATACATTTAATTGGGGCTGGCTAATAGTTCAGAAGTTTAGTCCGTTATCATCATGGTGGGAAGCATGTAGGCTGGAGAGGTAGCTAAGAGCTCTACATCCATATCTGAAGGCAGCAGGAAGAGACAGTGAGCTACTAGGCCTGGCTTGAGCTTCTAAAACCTCAAAGCCTAAATCCCCCATCCTTCCCTACTCTTGCAGTGACATGCTTCCTCCAACAAAGCCACACCTACTCCAACAAGGCCATACCTTCAAAGATGCCACTCCCTGTGGGTCTATGGGAACTGTAGCGCCTGCACTATGGGACAGTAAGCGAGCCAGGAACTAAGCTGGAGACTTAAAAACACATGTACACACAGACAGACAGAGATACAGGGACACGGATCATCCTTGATATAAGAGTGCCAAGTTTATTGTGCTCCAGGGAAGTTTATATAGGGATCCTTAACTGATAGAACTGATAGCCACGCCCTAGCTCTCGGGATCTTTCAGCTGCAGGCCTCATCAGAACCCACTCCCCTGCCATCAGGGTCTCATGCTCAGAGCAGCTGCAGGCACAGGTGTTTTGCTCAGTTCACTCCAGCAGGCAAAGGGTCTGAGGCAGGCAAAGAAAGTCAAGGGTCCAGGGGTCTGCAGCTCCCAACAGAGAACCATTTCCATTCAGATTATCACATCTCTGTTCATACCTTTACCACAATCCAGAAATTTTAGCCTTGCTGTCTCAACTAGTACACCAGCCTCATCTGGTTTTCCATGCCTTCCTTTCTAAGGAGTTCTAGGCTTGGGGCAGGATCATTTCCCAATCTGTTCCCCAAACCATAGAACTCTACCATGCCATATCCAATCTTCTCACCCAGACATTTCTACCCATACACTCAACTGTAACAGGAAGCACATCTTGCACGCCAGCCCAGTCCCCTCTGTCCACTTGACTTTATTCCACCAAGTCATCTCCAGCCTCTAGACCCAACCTGCCCACATCTCTTTTACCCCAACTTTTTTGCCCATAAGACTCAAACTAACAAAGGAAGTCCACACCCATACACCAGGCAGAGTGGTATCCCAGCACTTGGGAGAAAAAGGCAGGCATATCTCCATAAGTTCAAGGCTAGAATGGTCTACATAGTGAATTCCAGAACATTCAGAGCTACATAGTGAGACCCTGTCTCAAAACAGACAAACAAATAAACAAGCAAATAACAAATAACCTCCAAAACCAAAAAGAACACCCACATAACAAAAACAAAACCAGATCTCAACCTCTAGAATCACAATGGACCTGATTTTTTTTTCTCTGAGCTACAAAATTGAGAATCACAGAGGCCCCCTCCCCTTGGTTATGATGTGTGTTACGTTGACCAGACACTTGACCAAATGTTATTCTGGGTGTTTCTGTAAAAGTATATCTGGATTACATTAAGATGTGAATTAACAGAATAAAGTGACTGTCCTACCTACGATGAGTGCTCTCTTCCTGTACCAATTATAGGCAACAGTAATTAACTCCAAGTAACCAATAATGCAACAGTGTCACATTAAGGAAAGGGATAGAAGCATATCCCCTTGGAGTCTCTCAATCAAGAATGAGTTCAGATCTAAATTCTCTTTTTTATGCTCCCTGTATCTTCCATTCTGTTATATTAGTCTGAATCTGTGCCTATCTGAAGGCTCTCTTATGGATCTCTGTCTCTCTGTCTCTCTGTGTGTATTCTTGTGTCTATCTGTGTGGGTGGCATCTGTCTGTCCCTAACAAACAACTCCACTCTTTATTTTGTTAACGGCATAGACAGCATCACTTGGGGGAAGGAATGGAATTTACTTTATAAAACTTTTTAACTGAATTCTACAAGGGATTAAGTCATGGTCTCCAAATAATCCTGCTGACCCAGATAACAAATATCACTGTTTATCAATAAATATCAATAAATGATTTCATTTAAACTTTATTAACTTTGCTTCCAGCAAATGATACATATGTATTCCTCTGGGTCAGGGACATGCAAGAACACACAACATAAAGTTGTGGTCATGCAGCAGCTTGTGTTGTAAAAGTGTATTACATGTAGAATTCAAGACAAACAAGGTTGATTGTTCCATTGTTCTCTTAAAAGAAGGTTAAACAGTTTGACTACACAGCTGTGAGATCCAGCAAAAGTTCCAGTCTCACAGAATGTAAGAGATATTTTCAAAATATTGTATCACCACACACCCGATTAGCTGAAAGCTTAAGTAGAAAAGGGCTCCCCTCTCCTGGGGAAAGAGGAGTTCCACTGGGTTGCCTGCTTGAATTGGATACAGGTCTTCTGACTTTAAATTCACATGGAAAAAATGGCCTTTCTAGGGCTTTAATTTGCTAAGTGTAGATCATGTGACTTGTCTCTTTCCATAGATTCCTTTCTCCTTCTCTTCCCTACCTTTTGTAAGAAGCAGAAGCTATCAGTTTCTGTTTAGACAACACGGTGGTGATATGGATATATGCTGTGAGTCAGCCAAAACATGGCTGACACTGGATAGTCTGGGGACCTCAAAAATAAACATTGTTGGAATCTGTTGTATTCAGGTCAAGAGTGACACCTTTGTGTGGATTCTATATAAAAATGACCAGACATCAGAGACCTCAACTTCCACCTTTGACAGCAAGTTTATGTGTTTGTTGGCAAGCCTATGTGCTTACCACCATGGGCCCTGTGTGCTACCTACTTGTATGTAGCCCATTGCCTGTGTATGCCTGGGTGCCTGTGTGTAGCTGCCTGTCTAGCAGCCTTTGTTTGAAGTAAATAATGTGTGTTTTATCTGCCCACGTGTCCTTAAAATCTCTTCAACCTCTTACACTACTATGCCCCTCCCATTTTCCTGGAGTTGGAGCATGGACATCACCCCTTTGTTCCCATCTCCTTGTCTTCTCCTACAAACTCACATTTTTTGGAGTTTGCTTCTTTAGAGAAAAAGAGCTGAAACAATGATCCACAGGGTTAGAGATCAAGAGAACATATGATGGGCATGATTAAAGGGGGCAGCATCTCAGGAGTGGAGAGAGCAATAGAAGGTATATTCACTCAGCAATTGTTAACTGAGTATGAGGCCTGTGGAGAAACAAAGATGGTATCAGTCTCCTTTCCCTGACAGGAGAGCTGGCAAAACCCAAGATATCTCAGAGTTCTCTGAGGGTGCTTGTCTTGGTTAGTGTTTTATTGCTGTGAAGAGATACCATGACTACAGCAACTCTTATGAAAGAAAGCATTTAATTTGGGCTTGCTTACAGTTCAGAGGTTTAGTCCATTATCATCACGGCAGGGAACATGGTGGCATGCAGGCAGATATGGTGCTGAAGAACTAGCTGAGAATTCTACATCAGCAGCAGAAAGAGAGACTCACTGGGCATGAACCCCCCCCAACTCACTCCTGGTGACATACTTCCTCCAGCAAGCTTTTTGAACCCCCCCACCAACTCACTCCTGGTGACATACTTCCTCCAACAAGCCCACAACTCCTAATCCCTCTCAAATGGTTCTACTCCCTGATGACCAAGCATTCTTATTCAGACCACTACAGTGCTTTTGGCCAAAGGATGGTTCAGGGGCATTGAATGTGAGTGTTATCCTTGTGAACATGCCCTGTGGAGTTTGGCAGAGGATAGCCAGATCTGCTTCATTAGTCTCTGTCAAGATCTATGGAGCCTCAGCTTTCAGTATGATCCCAGGACTAAAGGATCAGCACCGTATGGAAACTTATTAGAGATGAAGAGTCTCAGGTTCTACCCAGGTCCGGATGGTGATCTCTTTCATGTCCAGAAGGTTCGTGGGTGATCATAAGCACAAGGAGATCTGAAGCTTTAACTCCTGGTGAACAAGATTTCCCACCCAGATTTTCTCTCATTCTCACTCAGGGGAAAGAAAGAAGAGGGTGATTCTGAGTTTCTTGGGAGGCACATAGAATCCAATATTGCTTTCTTTGTCATTGTTCATTCACAATTACATAGTACTTTCTATGATTGAAGATGCATTAGCTTGTCCTTGGTGCTCCTAATCTTGACTTTATGGGGTTCATTTTGTCAGGTTAGGAAAGACTTAGGGTCTGGGGTGTTCATTTGAGTTAGGTGGTTAGCTCTTGAGCAGGAAAGGAGTTATATTGATATGAGGTACAGGCCTTAAGTTCTAAACAATTAAAAGATTGTGAAATGCAGCTCTGCTGTAAAGAGTTCACCATGAGTCCATTGTCCAAAGAGTGGGTGCTTCCCACTTGGTAGAGCAGTACTGAGGGCCTTAGGTTGACACCCATGTACCCCGAGATCATGACTTCCAGCTACAGTCAAACAGTCTTAATCGAGGGGAAGCAACAGCCATCGAAACTGAAGCTCATTGAGGAAGCCAGTACATATGACTTTCCCTAGGTCAAGAGCAGCTTGTCACTAGATAAAAAAATAAACACTAGATTAAAAAAAATACCATGCGCAGTACTTGGTCTAGTGACAGGTGGGAATCAAGTAGGGTTCTGAGTCCTGGTCACTTGGTGCACAGAGCTCAGGATGCACTGAAGTCCCACTGCAGTGTGCCCTCTCTCCCAAGGAGAATGCTGGGCTGCACTGTGGAGGTAGTAGCTGGGAGATTTGTGAACTCATCTGTGAGTGCTAAGGAGGTTGACTTCTGCATCCTAGGAGCCAGGGTACTTGCCAGCTTCACCTGAGAGTAGATAACGGGAGACTCCAAGAGGCTACAGCATCAGGGTAAGAGCAGAGCTGGCAGGCCCACAGGAGGAGCTACAGGTGTCAGCAGACTCACTGTATTTGTGGCCACTGTCGAAAGAAAGGGAGATTAAAATGTGGATGCTGCTTGGAGATCTCAGGGTCCTGTTCAGTGAGGTTCCCCTCCACCCTCCCTCCTCTCCCTGGCCAGCCTTCTTAACAGTGCTTTGACATGCTGCCAAGGGCTGTCAAGGGAAGTATATGCAACTTGGATTCAACTCCTGTTTAAAAACCAGATCTACTAGAAAATAGATGTCTTAAAATAGCAACTATATGGCTGACAGCCATCTTTACTAAGGTTAAAAAAGAGTTTGCGCAGTGTAACTTCAGCACCATTTGGGTTTAGATGACCATGTGTTGTAAAGCAACACTTATAAGACTCATCATCAGTCCTCCTGAGCCTACAATTAAATTATATTGTGTCTCCTTATAAAACTTATCATCAGTCCTCCTGAGCC
>LOJH01058189.1:0-11444 GCA_001685095.1 Ellobius talpinus
ATATATATATATATATATATATAGTGAAACCCTGTCTCAACTACAATATGTATACAATATACACATATTGTATACATATTTTACTTGAGACAGGGTTTCACTGTGTATCCCATGCCTGCCTAGAAATCATGATCCTCCTGCCTGAGCCTCCCAAGTGTTGAGATTAAAGGTATATGCCACCATGCCTAACTAATAGTTCTGATATTACAGGATCTTAAGGATAGATGATGGTGCAAAGAGGAATAGGAGTTTCTTGATGGTTCCTTGAGAAATTTATGGGTGCTGGGAAACGAGTTCAATTGGTAATGCGGTCTCCAGGCAAAAATGAGTTCTGTAAGACCAGCTCTGGGAAGGCAGAGGCAGGAATTCTTGGATGAGATAGGCATCCAGACCAGCCTTCTTGTTGAGCTCCAGGCCAGTAAGAGACCCTTTCTAAAAAGTTAAAAACATTCAGCTCTAGCAAGGATGCCCAATGTTGACCTCAGACCTACACACACTTGTGCACACAGGTACAGTGTGCATGTACATACACACACAAGAAACTTCTGGAATTATTGTTGTTAATCTTAACCTCATATTGAGTTAAGCCACAGGTAGACTAAAATTTGCTAAGAGAGTGAGCTTCTTGAAATTTTATACAAATAATCAGGGAGAAAATTGTAAACAGGTTCTTGGAACTGTTCTTGGAACTTCTATGCAATGCCTAAAAATTGTGCCAAATTAAGAAGTGAAAATAAAGATAAGAAATGATGCATTTCTTTATGAATATTATGAAAATCAAAACTTACAAAAATAAATTAGGTTGAAGGATTATTTACAGAATAGATTTGCTCCAGGGCCCCTTTAAATATGGAAATCTCCCAGTACAATTAAAACGCATTTCGATTTATAAGAATTATATATACACGCAACATTTCCCAGTGACATCTGTGCTCAGAGAAATGGAAATATCCATGTACTGAGAGCTCTGTTGTAGTCCTGCAGAGAAGCACATCTCTCGGGCTGGTATAAGAACATTCTGCTTCTGGGAGGCCAGCATACTAGCTATGGTAGTGTTAGCTTAATGCTAGTCTGATGTCCAAAAAAGGTATGTCTTTAGAAGCATCCACTGCTCTTTGTGGTTTTGGATTCATTTATCAATTAGAAACAGTCTGTTCTCTTAAAGACTTAATGGTAACAGTCTAAACCTTTGAGTCTAGCAGAAGTTTGGGGCTAGTAAGGTGCCACCTGAGAGGACAAGCTGGCCCTCAAGTCAGGAGAGTGAGGAGACTGTTGTGTGCACTAGCTTGCTGGCACCTAACAAGGCATCACAGACAGGGTAGACAATTGATTGTTTTCAAAATTCTGAAGGATAGCAGCAAAAGAGTGAGGTGATGGTGAGTTGGAGGCTTTCTTAGCTTGTGAAAATGGCTGCCACCTTTGTACATACATTTGGTCTTCCCTCTTTAACCAAATTGCCCTTTCGAAGAACAGCACTCTTGTTCTATGAGGCTCCACCAATACAGCGTTGTTTAACTCAACTGTAATATTTGAAGATCATTTCTTGGAATGCCAGGCTCTGAACTCCTGAGGCTTAGGACTGGATCACTTCGGTTTTTGTGACATGCAATCTCTTCCATATCAAAGAGGAATGCTATACACCTTTCCCTCTGTGGGGAAATCCACAGGGCCTTCTCAAGGATCATGTAGCTGGCAGCTGCCTAGCTGCCCACCTCCACAGTTCACTGAGTAAGTGACAGAGAAGAGGCTACTCTTCCCCAGGGTGCAGAGCAAAGGCAACTATCTATTATGTGTTAAATGGGAAGGACAAAAAGAATATTGCATTTTGTTCATAGAAGGGCTTGGGGTTCAATCCTCAGAACTTCAGAAACTGCGTGTGGTGGCATATGCCTGTAATCCCCCCTTCCCCAGTCATTGTAACCTAGCGGCACGAAAATCAGGAGTTCAGAGTCATTCTTGGCTACATAGTGAGTTGGAGGATAGCCTCAGCTACAATCAGACTGTTTCTCAACAAACAAATAAAAGGGGAAAATAGTTAGATCTCTTAAGCCAGGCGGATACTTCTCTCCCTATGTGGTTGCTGTTTGTTTGGTTATGTAAATGCTGAACCTCTGAATTAGAACCCCTTGGGGTGATATCTGGAAGGAGGCCCTATTTCCCACTACCCCCAGGCTATTTTAGCTCCCCGTAATGGATTAGAGTCCAGTGCTGCATACAAAGATGTTGGCCGGTTTCTGCTTCAGCAAAGTGCCCATGTCTCAGATGTCCACAGCTGGGTTATTAACTTAGGATCAGTTTTTATGTTCGAGCTAATTTTTAAAAGTTTTACAAATCACTCAACAATGATAGAGGCGAGAAGCAAACATTTGCATTGATGAAGTAAGTCATCACTGAAGCCCAGAGATGCTGCTTCTCCTCCAGAATCGGTGTGACCAACAATAGTTTTTTTTGTCTTAAAAAAAAACAAACTAAAGAAACAACACTATTTGGAAGACCTCAGTTCTGTCCTCAGCCTCCAGGGTTTTTGTTTTTAACCATAGTTGTGTGTATCATATTCTCAGCCATGCCATAGTGGAGATGGAAGAACTCTGGCTCTCTGGCCAGCTAGCCTAGGCTATTGGGCATGCTCCAGGCCAGTGAGAGAGCTTGCCTCATGATTTTAATAAAACATGGTGCATGGTGCCTGAGAAACAACTTCCAGTGTTCCGTGTTTCTCCTCTAGCCTTCGCACACACCTGCACGCATGTCAACACACATACGTATGCATACATATTTTTCTTTTTTTAATTTATTTTCCTACAATAGATTTTGATCATATTTTCTCCTCTCATAACTCCTCTAGATCCTCCCCACCTCTACGCAGCCGAATTCAAAATATTTCTGATATTAACGAACTATACTAAGCTGTTTCAGTCTTGTCTGTTGCAGATAAAAGAAAGAAAAAATCATTCTTGCCAGCCATAATTATAGTTAATGAAAATTGTCCTGAAATAGCTTATTAATTTTATTAATCCCAGTGAATCATACAATTGATAACATAGGTCCAGGTCACTGCTCAGAACCATTTCTTTCTTTCTTTTTTTTCTTGCTTGTATTTGTCTTTGTCCCTGATCATATGAGTTTTAGAAAGGATAGTACAATAGTATGCTAGGTTTAGAAACACACACACACACACACACACACAGAGTTCCACAGATAGCTTCTGGAGCTAGGGAGTCACTTGATACATTGTAGACACAAATCCCTGCACACTGAACACTGTGTGCTCATCTTACAGCCCCATCTTTCCCCTAAATGACCCAAGGAAGAGAGCAGACTGAGCTCAGTGAACTTCTTGCGCTCCCTCAGCCCTTGGCCTTCCTCTTGCACACCTTGCTACTTTCCTAGGCTGCGTGATAGGAGAAAATGCACACGGAACCAAGCAGAGAGCTCTGCTGTTGAGTGACTTGGCTGGCATGGTGGAGGTTTGTCTGTAACCCCAGAATTAGGGGTGAGGGCAGATGTATTCCAAGAGCTCATTGCTAGCCACCTTGCCTAGCAAGTAAGCCTTGAAAGGGGCAAGTTCCACGACAGTGAAATGCCTTGTCTCAATGCAATAATTTGTGCACCAGTAAACAAAAAACCCCCTATATCCTGTCCTGGCCTAGAAATCCAAATCAAATTGTTCAAATTGTTTGGCTTAGTAACAAGCGCCTTTACCCATGTTCTCTCTCTCTCTCTCTCTCTCTCTCTNCACACACACACACACACACACACACACACTAAACCTAAGGAAAAGGCAGAATAGATGAGTATCTTAGAGATAATCTGAGAGCATCTTTGAGCTCCAAGCAAATGAATTTCCAGCCACAAACACGAAGAAGTAGAAGGCACCTCTCAAAGAGGCTGGCTGGAGAAAGCACTATTTTTAGCAAGGAAAATAAAAATAGATCATGAAAAAGAATGTGTCCTAATTCACCTCTGCTCATTAGTCCAGGGTCAGGTATCTCACTGGTGCCAGAGGTCAAATGATGATTTCCCTGCTTGGGGGGCTCCGCAGGGGAATCCATATGTAAATAGGGGAAAGGATCTGCCAGGGGATTAGAATGAATATGGTGGGACCATAGAGGGAGTAATTAATTCACTTCTGATGACTAGGACTGCAAGAGTTCACTTTGAAACCCTGCAGAAGGGAGACAGGCGAAGACACCTTTGCAAAGAGCTGCACCATATGCAATTTCTAAATTCATTCCTGTCAGAGGTAGAAGGGCCAATTCCATCTGATTTAACTCAGGGTTAGCACAAAGAAGGCATAGAGATCTCCCCTTCCTAACAGCTCACATCAATTGGCAACGACTGCCAGTGGCCAGGTTCAGGATGAATCTGGACACTCCAGGGTAAGTAGGTGATCTTAGAGCTGATTAGTGATGTCTCTACCCTGGCTGCAGTGTGGTTAGGTAGGAGTCTAATTTCGACCCCTTGTTACTCTTCACGTTGAAAGAGTTTAATAAGCCCAGGAAGATCACATGTAGGAACAGACATAAGCACCCTGTGGCTACAAATGCTGGTCCTCAGTGTTTGCCATGGTCTCTGTTAGCTGTTGGAGGAAGACAGAAGACATAGGACAGAATTCAAGGAACTCTGCGAGGTTGTGTATATGCTGTGTTGAGAAGCGCTTCCAACGATTTTGTAAACAGTCTTTATAGGGCTGGTTGTACCTCGATTAGCTACTTGACCTACTTTTTAAAACAAACATGCATTAACCAGCCCTCTCTCTGAGATGCACGGAGGCTGCCCCATTCCTCTCGGTTGCTTTGTTTTTATTGGATCCAAAGCTTTCCTTTAAAGCAGAGGTCACGGAGTGGGAAGAGAACTCACTAGAAGTGCTTTGCAAATTAAATTAGAGGATGTTCTTAGGTAAAATAAAACCCAGGTCTTATGACCAAGCATAGATTTTGTTTTACAAAAGGTCAAAATCATTGCATAAAGATTGTTCCGTTTTGTTCCATTTTACTACTAAGGGAGTTCAAAGACATGATTCTAGGATGGCGTCTCAGGGCCCACAGCTCGAGAAGAGTGAAAGAGCATCATTAAGCCCTGCTGGGGTTTAGTTTTCAATTCTGAATCTGTGTTGGGTCTCAGTGGAATTCTACAGACTGCACTGAGGATATTGAAACTTGACCCAGGAGCTTTAATAGCAGATACTGAAATGGCCGTTAGCTGTGTTTCGGCTGAAATTAGATGATTTCCCTTTATTGAAATTTTGGCACACCCTCCCCCAAGAAACTTCAGATCTTGTTGTAAAGGTGGAATTTTAGCCAGGAATGCATAGGAAAGAGTGGTGGGAATTTTCTCAAAAATCCATCCACCAGGATCTTCATGCTGGAAATTCAGAATCATAACTATTTCTGTGTCCTATAGTAACGTACATTTCTCCATAAGATTTTTAGCAATGAGCAAAAACAGGTGAGATGCGGCCCCCCACGGCAAGCGCTGTAAAGAGGACTGGTTATCGGCACAACTGCCTGTCCTGCTGTGTAGTTCACCTCCCAGTAACTGACTCTAGAGCTCACTCCTCCTCACTGGTGGTTATTTGTTCTTAATTCTCTTGCCAGTCACCCATTGCAACTAGAACTGTGTATGGAAGGTGAGTTAGGCCATGGCCTATCTCTTGCATGACGATAAATTTAATAAAGTAAAAAGGAGAAGTTGAATTCAATTCAGCAGAAGTTGATCATGACAAGGGCTCACCCAAGTTCTTAAAGTACTGACTCTCAAGCTGCCAGTTGGGTTCATTTTAATGCCAGGACTGTTTTGAGTGCAAAGGAAAAGGAGGGGTGGACGGCTCTTCTCCAAGAACAAACATAAGACAGGTGTGATGTATTTGAGCTACTTCTCTGAGTGACAGGAATAGCATTAATAAAGATGGTGACTGGCAGAGGAAGAGATGGGTTTCGACTTTAACAAAACCTTTGTTTGGGGGTAACAAGGAGATGGCTCAGCTGGTGAAACACATGCCATAAAAGCATGAGGGGAGCTTAGGTCAGATCCCCAGGACCCACATCAAAAGCTCAGTGAACTTCCGGTCAACCCTACCTGAATTAGTTATCTCAGGTTCTGTAAGAGACCTCATCAAAACAAAACAAAAAGATGGAGAACAATAGAAGATACCTTGTTGTAGATTGCTGCCCCACCCCACAGCTTTATTTTAACCAGGAAATTATTTCCAATTTCTAGAGAAGTGCAGGGAGAAGATGGGCATGGGGTTTGGAGGAAAATTGTTAGAATCTCTCTGATGTATCATGTCTCATGATACAACATGAAGAGGTTGAACGGTGTACAGGGCAGGCAGGAACATCAGCTTTATTGTCTCTGGAACCCAAATGACTCTTGGGAGTTTTGACTACATGTCTGTTGGCCTTGGTAGCATGGAGGACAGGATGATAGGTCTCTTCCACAGCATGGCCTTACTCTTGAAGTGTGCCCCTGAGATAGACTTCTTTCATGGAAGATGATATTCAGCTGCAGTATCAAGTGAAAAAGGTTAGCCCTGTCGATTCAGGGAAGTCAACAGAAATCACAGGAAGGTCTTTCCAGCGCCCTTCATTGGTTTACCCCGCATGCACCAAGCTTGGCTCACTCTCTGCAGTCTTTGAGTTGGACTTTAGCAGCAGTAGCAGAGGCAAATCAACACTCCAAAGAAGCCTCGGGCAGTCCTCCTTGATGTGGGTGGGTGGTTCAAAGCATGGCCCAGAAGGAAATGTCTCAGGGCTCCTATTCCACCCTGCTGTAAATTTCCATTTTACAGGGATGAGCCAGCTGCCCTGTTCTTTAAATCGGGCAGAGGCAAGCCCACACTGCAGTGCCTGGCAGTCTGCAAACCACTCCGCAGCAGTAGGCAGGGAGCTCCTAGGATGCAACCTGAAGCAAGTAGGCCAGCAGTCATCTCTCATGGTGTTGGGCATGCATCCAGGATGAGCTATAACGACAACATATAGCTTTCTTTTCTGCCTTGCCTTTCTCCTACCCTTCCCCTAAAGAAGTCATCCACCAAGATAAACATTTAGAGCAGGGGTAGGAAAAATTGCCTCGAAACAGATCAATACCTGTACTTCCCATTTGTGGAGTAATTATTACATGATAGCCCTTGCTATGGACACGTTTGGAAGGTAGGTATATTTATCCCTGTTTCTCAGATAGAAATGTGAAAGCCTAGCGAGGCACAATGACTTATAAAAATTGCATAGCTAAGGGGTGTTTCCGTCCAGTTTACTGTCTGGTTCTTATTGATGTTTTAAAAGATTGTTTAAAATAGCATATATTAATTACATATGATAAAGACCTCCATTATGACATTTCATGTGTATATTTTTTCATCAGTTCCTCCATTATCTTCTCTTTTTCTCCTCCCATTCACACTAATTCCCTTCCAAGGTCTCTCTTGTACATCCTTTTTTGGGGTGGGTAGGATCAAATGCATTTACTCGGGGATGCTTACAGGGGCATGAAGAATGGATTTGCTGCTATTTCTTAAGATCCCCTTTGAGAATGCCATATCACTCCCATTGCCGGTATGAAAGTGGGCTGTATAGCACTAATTAGAGCCTTAGTTAACCCTCATGGGAAATGGCACGGCATGCATTTGGTGGGGGTGTGGAAGTGGGTGGGTTTCCTCTGGTCTCTTTGGCTTCCTATGCTCTGAGATGTGTTTTCATTTCTCTGCCTTTCTTATTTATGTTACCATGCTCCCAGATATAGTATGCTGTCCCCAAACCAGACGCCATCTCTTTCTCTCTCTCTTTCTCTCTCTCGTAGGCACGGTGCTGTTGTGCCAGGCCAACCAGGAGGGATCTTCCATGTACAGTGGCCCCAGTTCACTTGTATATACTTCTGCAAGTAAGCCCACAGTTGTGGCTCTTTCTGTTTTGTGATATGTACATATGAGTTCACTCATCTCCTTGCCATGTAAGTCTCCACCTCTCCTTTCGCCTCCTTCATGGTGTCCCCTCCACAGGGTGGAGTGGAGTTTCATAAACATGCCTGTTTTTTCATTGCGTTAGTACCTAAATACCTGTTTTCTCCCACTCGCAGTAAGCCCACATTCCTGATATGTATTACCCATACTTCATTAAGCCTGTCATGACTGACTGTCATGATGGTACGTGGGCATTGGTTGGTGAGGAAGGTTGTGGGAAAGGAGGCCATTGCCTGCATTAATCACAGCTCTGCAAATTAATGGTAAAGTATTTTAAATGAGAAAGCCACCCAAAAGTCCCCCATAGTGTAGTAGGTGTCTTGATCTGTCCCTTTGTACATGGAAGGTTCACTGTAGGAAATATAACCAATTGATGGCTGGTTTTCAAGGCTTAGAAGTCCACAGTGAAGGCAGATAAATTAAGGTTCTTCCAATTTAACTGGATACAAATGTTCTGATTAAATTGTAAGTATGTATATAGATATACATATATGTAAATATGGTCGCAGAGAGGCAATGGCAGGAAAAAAAACCATAAGCTTAGAAGGAAGGCCTGGGAAGCACCCTACCTGATGTCCAGACCAGACTGGACAACTAAAGCCACACCTAGGCCCTGTGGGTCTTTTCCTTTTTCCTCTTAGTAAGTGTTCTTTATTGTTTATCTAATGCAGGCTCTATGTATAGTCCTGGGTGACTCCCTTAGTTGGCAAATGTGTTCCCTTCACTGTTGATGACCGAAAGTTAGTCTATAGGTCCTCGGGAAGGACTGGGCTTCCGAACAGGATAAAGAAGGGTAAAGTGGAAGTGGCAGCTCATGACAGTCACAAAAACAAAGGCAGAAGAGAATCCTCATGGCTGGGAAGAGCCTGACACCTCAATTCCCAAAATGCGAGAGTGAGACAAACTAGACAGGTCACCTGGGGCCCACTGATAACGACAGCCCTGGGACAGACTGAGTGTATGTGGACCGGGCAGCTATTCACTTTCAAACCCAGGTTTGAATTGTTTAAATGAGGGGTGTATAGTTCCATGCCCCAAGAAATTCTAACCCTGATAAAAAGTTGTTCTTTCTGAATGGAAGCAAACTGTCCCTTGTGAGTCACTGTAAATGGTGGCCTTCTTCACACCTGCTCCAGGTAGGTACTACACGGCTTGTTTTACAGAGGAAGTGGAGGGCTCTGAGGACAGGGCCTTTACAGGCAGGTTTGGTTCTTCCTGCTCGCCTGCCCTTCCTGTCTCTACTCTTATCTGGAGAAGAGTTGATGCACCGTGTTGGTGTTGGTCTACAGGACTCCCAGAACAAGTTCTCTACATAACCATCTTACAGAACAATAAGGGTTTGAATTCATCACGTTAATTAGTCACACTGGGCAAACAGTTAGCGTATTGGGCAGAATGGCTCTGTATACTAGTGTGATGTGCTTCCATCGTTTTTAAGGAGTGAACCAGACACACCTCAGGAAGTTTTCATTTGGATCTGTCTAGCAGTTCTAAAGCAAGATGGAGGCAGGTTTTATACATCAAACATAGAAACATTATACAAGCGTGCTGATAAATTAATGGAGGGAATGACGTCAGGAGTTAGCAAACAAAAGCCACAGACCAGATCCTATCTTTACCCATTTTATTAGGATTGTAAAACCAAACTGAGTGAAAATGTGTCTTATTGCCAGATATGATGGCACATGGCTTTGATCCTAGAACTAGGAAACTAGGGAGGCAGGTGAGTTTGATACCAGCCAGGCTTCTAGCTATATAGTAAGAACCTCTCTTCAAAATAAAAGAAAGAAAATGTGCATTTTATATTTATATTGGTTAAATATATATTCTTCATAGGTGCCTGATATTCTAAGCTATTACACGTTGTCTGTCTACAGAAACAGTGTCTAAGGACTCATGCAGAAGGTCTTTTTCAGTACTAAGACTAGGTGGTGACATTACTGCTTCACATGTATGATTGCACAAGCTTAGCTAGTTCCTATTTTAAGTCACATCAGTCACCTCACCTACTTATTTTCAACTTTTTATTGTCACAGATCGGCCATGTGACCTTTAGAAATTATGATAATGGCCTTCTCCTTTGCTGCTGTTTAATTATATTTTAATCTGTTGCCCCAATTGTTGAATCTTCAGGTTCATAGCAATTATTTTCAAATATATTAAAAATCAATGCCCTTTTCTATAGCAGTCTTAAAGGAAACAATAACTAATTTCATTTTTTTATTTTTTAAAAAAAGCACAACCTAGTTCCTTCCACTAAGATTCTTCCCTGGGTATTTATCTTAAGCAGTGGTATTTGGATTGGCAAGTTGGGTGAGTGTTTTGTCATAGCGAGGAACTCTACTAGCAGCATGTAAAGGTTATTCGTGACCCTTGGGCACACTGCCCAGGCTTCCTTTCCCCTTCATTGCTTTTTGATCCAGCTGTTTGCAGAGAGCTGGCACCTTGGCAAGATTCATCTGGGTTTCCTCTTTCTTACCAGGTGAAAACACGCTCTCTAGAGCAATGCTGTGGCTCTGCCCAAACCATCGCCAACCCATGAGGCCCCTTTCTTTCAGGCCAGGATCTCACATGGTGGAGCACCCATCAAGCCTTGCCCCTGAGGGCTGATGATACGGAGTCTTTCTCTAGGAATCCTGCTTTTTTTTCTCTTACTTCTAAGCAATGTTTTAGGAAAATTGAGAATGCAAGTTTTTCTCATTACTGACAGTCATGTTCCTGGAAAAAATGTATATGGCACTTAGACTGTGAATTGTTCTTATATAAGCTGACCTCTGATACTGCTTGTCAGTCTGAGGAGTCTTCCCATTTTCTCTTTTTTATTAAATTTTTATTATTTAAAACAATTTTTAAATTTAAATATACTTTGACCATGTTCTTCCCTCCTCCAGGTCCTTGTAGACCCTCTTTTCTTCCCTATCTACCCAACTTTAAGCTCTTTCTCAAAAAAATAAAAAAGCAAAAACCCAATACAGAAAACTTCCCCCAAACCAAGAAAAACAATATAAATAGAAAACAAAACAAAAGAACAAAAACTACCAAACTGTAACCGAATAAAAGTACACACACACACACACAATAAATAAATGAACAGATGAATAGCCCTGACTGATATGTGACCCATTATATATTGATCAGGTGCTCCTGCACACGAGGCTTCTCCTGGAGTTGTCCCTCTGCTGGAGCAAACTGATTTCCCACTCCCAGCAGGTATGAATGACAGTTCTGTTGATAATCTTTGCCCTGGGAGCTAGGTTTTCATTCATTGAGTGACTAGATTCTGTTCATTCACTTTTCATATAAAAATATAATAAGATTAAACAAAAACTATTATATCAAAGTCTGATAGGACAAACAAACAAAAGGAAAGAGCCTAAAAGAAAGCAGAAGAATCAGAGACCCACTCAATCACATACTCAGAGGAATCCCATAAAAACACTAAATTGGAAGCCATTAGATCTTTCTTTCTTTCTTTCTTTCTTTCTTTCTT
>LOJH01058192.1:0-11444 GCA_001685095.1 Ellobius talpinus
GGAGGTTCTTCTGTCTATGTGTAGCTTTCATTGGTTGAATAAAGAAACTGCCTTGGCCTTTTGGTAGGGCAGCACTTAGGTTGATGGGGAGACAGAACTGAATTCTGGGAGGAAGAAAGAGAGTCAGAGAGAGAGAGAGAGATGCCATGAAGCTCCTGCCTGAGACTGACACTGGTTAGAATCTTTCCCTGTAAGCCATGACCTCATGGTGGCATACAGATTATTAGAAATGGGTTGAATTAAGATGTAAGAGTTGACCAATAAGAAATTAGAGCTAATGGACCAGGCAGTAATTTAATTAATACAGTTTCTGTGTAGTTATTTCGGGTGCAAGCTAGCCGGGCAGCCGGGACCAAACAAAGGGTCCCGTGCCTCCTGTTACACCAGAGAGTGTAGGTGACAAGGAGTGCCCAAGGGGGATGCATGAATCTTCCTGGAAAGGGGAAATAGAGGAGATCTCCTGGGTTGGCTGGGGGTGAGTGGGCATGGAAACTTCAGGGGTCGAGTTGGGATTTGGAGGAGGGGAAGAGTGCTGAGAGAGATGACTGGAAATGGAGGCTATTCGGGGTCCAGCAGAAGCCAGATTCGAAGGCAACTCCCAGGACTCTACAAGGATAGATTCCAGGCAGCGGTGTATGCATTGCCTGAACTGGCCATCCCCTGTGATTGGATTGGTGATTACTCCAGTTGTCATCAGAGTCCATCCAGAGACTGATGGAGGGTCTCTGTATGCTGGAGCTGTTTTATAGCGTTGGGGAGAAGGCTTCATTCTTTTAATAGTAGAAAGGGATAAAGTCTTCCTTACTTAGTCAGCATTAATGGCACTTGGGTACCCTATGCTTTAGCTGAGTAAACTATGGCACAGGGAGTCAATCTTTTCCCTCATCCACTGACCAAATAAAATGTCTCTATTTGGGAGACAAACTTGTGGGTTACATTAGGAACACACTCTTCAGAAGAATACATGAAAAGCCTATTCTAATTGATTTTCAAGAACCCTCTGCAAAACACATTCAACTGTTTTTAGTTAAAAAAGGTAGGACAAAGGCATTTTGTCTCTGGATAATTCCCCTTTCCTCTGCAGCTCATGTTTGAATCTCAGTATGTGAGCAGGAAAGCCAGACAAAAGCATCCTCTCAATCTGACAAACACAGCGCTATTGTTTTCCTCTAGTTAGAGGCATCATAGGAACAGCCTGATTTTGCTCAGTATGGTCCAGACAACCCCATGCAGGAGCTGCTCAGGTCATTTGCTGACAGACAATTGCATTGTCAGCACTGCATGGTGAAGGGTAATTGTGTGATTATGGCTCCCTTGTAAACCTTGCATCAGAAGGCAAAATTCCAGGACTGGTTAGAACAGTGGGGATGAGTAAAGAAGGACCGCAGGGGAGAGCAGCTGAACGCCTGTGGCCCATCAGCTTAAGTGAGAGCTTGCGGAGGCACAGATGGGACAACCAGCTCATAGCCGCTTGGGAGATAGTTACTCTAATGAAACAACACAATGTGATGGTTATGGCATTTAACGTGGTTAGAAGGAACCCGAGATTTATTGACACTTGGCAACCAGTAAAGAACAGGATTCAATGAGACAATACTTGTGTTGAAGCTACTGGTACCTGTGGAGAAGCAAAGCACGTAGATTTGTCTGGGTTTCAGTACCCTAGTCGGTCACTTCCTAACTCTGTGACCTCAGGCAAATCTCCCAAGCTCTCTGGGCCTCTGCTTCCTGTTGTTTATAACATGACTTAAGTCACCTTGTGGTTGTTGTGAGGATTGGTTGAGCAAGGAACAAAGCTGAAGTTAATGCTGGGCATATGATCAGCATAATGGAAAGGCTTATTACGACTCCAGGCAATCTGCCTTTCCTCTGGGCCTTGGATGGTCTCCAGTTGCTGCTCCACTGTTAAGTTCCAAATATTCTCTCTGTTACTTGGCGACTATCTGCCCTCCCTTCAGGTTGGACATTCTTGTTCTGGGCATGGGCCATGACTCATCACAGTAAGGAAGATGAATCCAGGCAGAGGAAAGGCTGCCTGGAGAATTCCTTCAGAGAACTCGGGCACAAGAACACTTATTGGGTGACTTTCTAACATTCCCATTGGCCTTAGCATCTTCTTTTCAGAATGGTGATTGTAGTGGCAATGTCAATTTTTCATTTTTATCATGAAAATGAGAATAATACATGCAAGATGCCTGTCACTATATTTGACTGTACAATAGATGACATAGGCAATTATATATGATTACATGTGTATATGCATATTATACCATCTATGTACTATAAATATAAATGTTCAGTTATAATAATGATCAGATAAATAGTAGTAGTAAGAATAATTATTATTCCAAAACTGTAAGAAGATGAATGAGGTTTGCAAGTGAATGGATGTCTAACAGGTCTAGACAATTGAAGAAGCAATGACTCAGCAAATGGTATGTTCACCGTATTTTCTATTTGTCCTGACTTTGAAGCTAACTGGTGATGGAAAAGTGAGACCTATTCACATAGCAATATTAAAAATGAATATTATCCCATGATATGCTTATTTACTACAACAGAATTACAGTGGTTTTAGTGATGCTATTGGAAACACAATTTGTCCAAATGCTTACCAGTTCAACAAATGATGTATGTTCAAATACCTATTCTAAATACAAAGCTACATATCAGGGAAATATATAATCTTCACACTGGGTCATGGAACAGCAAATCAAGCATGTGGGAAGACAATTTCACTCATTGCTTTATTAACCATTTTGATAATTCCCCATGAACTCATTTTCGGATCACAATGGACACTAAAATACATGAGCATATGTAGGAGATATAAATCTAGGCCAATGGTATTTTCAAGATTTTAGGTATTTTATTCCATGTCCTCTAAAGCTAAAAGCTTTTGGTTCAAAAACTGTGTGTGATCAGTGAGAGATAAACATCTAAATGAGAGCTTGAGATATGCACTGTGATAAGGACCTTGGGATGAGGCACTGAGACCAGAAAAGTCGGACCATGAGCCTCGGAACATGCGCATAAGGACTAGAACTGGTGAAAATGTGAAATATTCCCAGACCTACAGCAGGGAGCACATGCGGCTGTACTTTGATTTTTCTCAGTAAGGACTATGCTGAATTTACAACCTTTCAAAGAGTAAGTTGTGCTGTTAATAAGTTTGTTTAAATATATGTGCCTGTGTAAGCTTATGTGCGCCACATGCACATAGACGATCGAGTCCAGAAGAGGGAGTGAAATTCTCCGAAACTGGATTTGCAGGTGATTGTGAGTCACCTGATGTGGGTGCTGGGAGCTGAACCTAGGTTTTCTTCCAGAGCAGTAGGTATTCTTAATAACTCAGTCCTCTCTCCAGATGTGTGTTTACTTGTCAAAATAGTCTACCTTAACCTTGACTCTGGATGCACCAACCTGAAGAACATTTTGGAATTAACATGATGAAGAACCCATCTGACCTTAAGCCCTTCCAATAATGGGTTTGAATAACACCTTTATTCCTCAAGTATTTTTAAGTGTGTATTGCAGGCCATCTACTATATTAGATACCAGGTATACTAGGAATCCAACCTAATGCCTGCCCTTAAGACAACACTATTAGCTAAGTGACAAAAAATATCAGGAAGCAAAGAAACAAATCTGTATTATGAATTGTGAGAAGTCATATGAATAAAATGGTCAATACAGTATGATAAAAAATCAAATGAACCCAAGAGACAATACAGTGACATTCAAATGATCTGAGAAAACTTCACAGGGAATATAGCTTACACACAAACACCTGAAAGATGAGAAGGAGCCATTCTTATGGAAAGAAAACCCCAGAGAAGGAAGAGGTAATGGGCAAAGGACTTGAGGGATAGGAAGCCTTGGTTGTGGGAGAGGGAATGCCTGCAGACTGGCATTTGTAGGGGTGATACTGAGGAGGATGACCACAGAAAAGTAGGAAAAGAAGAATCTTCTCAGTTAGACTTGGCCTGTCAGGTGGGCAGTGTTTGTGTGTGTGTGTGTATGTGTGTGTGTGTGTGTGTGTGTGTGTGNGAGAGAGAGAGAGAGAGAGAGAGAGAGTAGCTTAAGCAACTTTACTAAGGGACAATTTAAGTCCTACACAACTGATTAATTAAGAGATTCTTAGCTTTGGTATAAGCCCTAAAATAATCAATTGTATAGTTCCTATTAAATTATGTAAGGAAAAGCCGGGAAACATGCATGTGAAGCAGGAAGACAGGACACTTGGCCGAGACAGAGAAGAAGTAGATGGTTGTTCAGTCTTGAGGGGCAAAGGAGAGGACAAGTAGAAGGCAGAATCACAGGTCACTGTGATTAATTCAGCCCAAAAATGGGAGCAGAGGGATGGGAGCTACAAGTGCCCTCCAAATTTCTGCCTGGAAATTAGAGGACATTTTCACAGTGACATTATCTTTATTTAAAATTGGCATTCTGGACCCCGCCCTCTACTGAGGAGCTATGGTGGGTCAATTGTTGCTGTAGGAAGGAGTCATTCTTTCTTCAGGATGTGGCCACTGGCAGGTGGCATATGCTTCAGTGAATGTCCCCACACCATCATACAAATTAACTGTATCAACTGGACTTGGTGGGTTCTCAAAAGAAGGAAAGAAAAGAAGTTGAAAGAGAAATTGGGGGGATATGGGGAGAGTTGAAAACAGAAAATGAGGAGTAGATATGATCGTATTGAATTATGTTCATATAAGAGATCTCAAAAATAAAGATTCTTTTTCAAATTGCCATTCTGGTAGAATGCTGATAAAAGAAACTAGATTTTGTTACTCTAAATTGCAAAGTCTTGGAGGTATTCACAGAATTTGAGAAACTTATTTATGTACGTAGACTTCATTTAATGGTATTAAAATCAGGGATACGGAAACATATTCAATGTGGAGCTAGATTTGAGGCTAAATCTCTATGGAATTAATCACAACTTCTATGATTTAGGTTCAGAAAAACCAATATTCTTTATCACATTGAATTCATATTATAAGTTTTCCAATCAGTTTGATCTATAGCTGAGTGGTTTTCAAAATGTGCTTGTAGTTGAATAAGAGCTGTATGCGTAGAGATCTCATTCCTAGCTTTTATGTATATGCATTTGTAGAAATTTTTGCTTAACACATATAGCACTGTAGTGAGTTTGAATGATAAATGTCCCCCATAATCTCAGGCATTTGAATGCTTCATCACCAGTTGGTGATGCTGTTTGGATAGGTTTAGGAAGAAGGCCAGCAGATCTGTTAAGTCAAATGGTCACAGGCCCCCACAGTAAGGAAGGTAGAGAGAGAGAAACTGATTCAACTTCTTCCTCTTTTCCTTTGGAAGCTCAGTCTTGGACTCCAGTCAATGGAACGGTGCCACCCACACTCAGAAAGAGCACATATTGTTAGTTAAACCTCTCTGGAAACATCTTCACAGATATGCCCAGAAGTGTCTGTTGGGGACTCCAAATCCAGTCAGGTTGACAATTAATGTAACCATTATAAAATATGTTGTATTCCAGTCACTTAGTATTTTGCAAATACTAATCAATTTGATTTTTAGAAAAAGCAAATGGCGATAGTATTAATATTCTCAGCTTACATGGAGGAGACAGAGACAAGATGAAGCTTTATGATATAGTCAAGGTTACTAATCAAACATCTGAGGTTCAAACTCAGGCAATGTTGCCCTGGATTTATGTTCTTACTTAAAAATATACTCATAATTTAAGTGAATACAAGAAAGACTTATGATACTTTTTCTCTTGAGACTATTTCTCAAAGTTGAGCAAACTGTCATGGTCCATTTGATCCTTGAGAGGAATATAGAAGAGATTTAGTCTGAAGTTCTCTTTAATCCAAGATGAAGCATGTCTGAGAGAATGAAGGAAGCACTTACTAGGTTATTCCAGTTGGTGAAGTGTAGCCACATGTGGTGGCACATACCTATAATTCTAGCATGTAGGAGACTGATGCAGAAAGATATTGAGTTCTAGGTCAGCCTGGATACAAAGAGACCTTACCTCAAAAATCAACAATCCCTAAAAGATAGAAACTCTTGGGGGTAGAAGCTTGCTTGGCATGATCATGGCTCTAAGTTCTATCCCCAGCACCACACACACACAATCCGGTTATTTCGAGTATGTTTGATCTTCATATCTGGACTACAAGAGTCAGAGAAATAGGAAGTTTACTGTGAGATTGTTTCTCCTAGCGATGTCAGAAGCCAAGCCCATGAAGTCTCACCAATGTGGCTACCTGAACAAGGGTAACACCAACAGCCATGCTAACAGGAGAATGGGGAAGAAGCATTAATATTTTTCTGAGTGTACTTACAGCTTTCAATGCTTGTTTCAGCTGCCACTGTAGATAGGAGGTCAGAGACCATCTAGTAAGTCCGTAAGGACAGAATGAGAGATGGAATGCCAGCAAGGACAAATTATCTCAGTGCTTGGTGGACGCTAAAGATGGTATGACCAGGACCTAAGAATGCATTCTCTGAGACAAACCAGAGAGAAGCTTGTAGAGTAATGGTGGGAACTTTCTAAGCATCTTTGGGAATATTCTCCCTAAGCTCCAGTGGACAAGTCCAGTGACTGCTTTTTCAGACCTTACAGGCTTGTGAGCATGGGAAGTCCCACTCTGCAGACAGTGGAAGTTCATATTCTACTGGACAGATGAGTGAATCCCAAGGGAACATACTTCAAGGCTGATCATAGGAAAGGGAGGTGGGTTGACATACCAGTTATTGAGAGAGATTGGGGCTTGTAATTCAGAGCAACTTAATTACCACATTAACAGACAACAAACGGGTTAAGGGGCGCAATACTGACAGGCTTGGCATGGCCCCCGGCTTCTCTTTTCGTGGTCTCCTTTTCTTGTTCACCTCCTGCTGACTGGGTAGGGACAGAAGGACACCTGGCCTCTTGTCTTCCCCTTATCTCCTTGTTGCTGTGTGAGCTTTGGGAAGCCAAAGTTAGCTATTTCGTCATTTGATTTTCTCTTTTGCTTTCCATACAGGTGGATGACCTCTGCAGTCTACAGGCAGAGGACTTTGGCACATGTGCACACCAAACACATATAAAACAGAGTTAAGGCGAGGTTTAAGACACTGAAAGAAAGGACCAGAATATTGTCCCAAGGATTCCCAATGGTTGAGTGGGTCTGAAACTAAATGTAACCTTGAGATTTCTGCATCCCTGCAAACAGGGAAGCATATGAAGCCTGAGGTTAACTAGTCTATGAGTTCACACCAAAAATGCCCCCATGAGTCTGCACAAGAGGTAGGGAAAGGGAATTCATTGAGAATAAGAGTCCTGAAGAAGAATAATCTATGATTTTTGGAGCAAGGGAAAGGAAAAAGACAGAATTGGATTGGAGGGTTGGGTCCTATTCATAAGATGCTGAGTGCCAGCTGAGGCTTTGAGCTATATTTAGGCTCTCCTCCTCCAAGCTGCTTCTGCACAGCCACCTTTGCTGATGGCAGAGTCCTGGACACCAAAACAAGGGCAAGAGAGTGGAGGGAGAGAGAGAATTACAGAAGAGGAGCAAGGGCACACAAGGGGATGTACTGGAACAGGAAGGAGAAAGCCTCGACTCCTCCTCAGTGAACAGACAGACAAGTCCATTCAAGCAAGGAGGCTGTGGCAATGAGAAAGACACAGAATGCGGGAAGCTTGGTAGCAGGCATGTGTGATTGAACAGACCAATGAAGAGACAACATTTGAAAGCTTTACTGCTTGGAAAGCTGTTAGCAAGCTGGTGTCCCCTTCATCATGTTTAATTTTACTTTTACTACCCTTCATTTGCTTTGACGGGTTGATGTTGCCATGGTGCGGCTGGAATTCTCGTAAAAGTGCTGTTACCCTTTCAAGATGGCCATTTTTTTCTAGGGTTTATACCACATTTTATAGTTATGTCAGAAGGTTTACTTGGTTTATGAATTCTCCAAGCTCTGAGATTGCTCTCAAAAACCTCCAGGTTGCCTCTAGTCCTGGCTGTTCAATTTGGGATCTTTTAACAGCAGTTGTATTGTCAGCTGATATCCCCACATAATTCAAAATGCATCCTTGGGATCTTGCAAATAAACAAAGGGCACACAAAGAAATGGAACCCACATTCCTAGGTGCTGAGCTCCTGTGTATGTGTAACATTGCGCATGCTCCTGGATATTGTAATTTATGCAGCAAGTTATAATAAAGAAAATAACAATAAGCAACTCTAAATTTTGATGGTTAATATGTAGTCATATAATCTGACAATCCTTTATTCACTGTCCACACTTCAAGACCTGAAGATCATATAAGGAGGACAGAACTTTCTTCACTCTATCCTGAGGATGCCTAGGCTGCCAAGTTAAGTTTTGTGGGCTTTTGTTTGTTTCTGTGTTTGGTTGGTTGGTTTTTGTTTTCAATGATGTTGTTTGTTTGTTTATTTTTGTTTTTCAAGACAGAGTTTCTCTGCATAGCTTTGGAACCTGTCCTGGAACTTGGTCTGTAGATCAGGCTAGGCTCAAACTCACAGAGATCCACCTCTGCCTCCCAAGTGCTAGAATTGAAGGTTTGAGCCACCACTGCCCAGCTGTGCTTTTTTTAAAAAAAAAAAAAGATTTTAAAATTTATTTGCATACCTGTGTGTGACTGTCTGAGTTTATGTGTACCATGTGCATGCAAGAGTCTGCATAGGCCAGAGGAGGGCATCATATTCAGTGGAATTGGAGTAACAGGCAGTTGAAAGCAACCATGAAGCTGCTGGGATACGCACCTAAGTCCTCTTCAAGAGTAGTATATGCTCTTAACCACTGAGCTATCTCTCTGCCTCTTATAAGTAAGTTACATATATTTTAGTGCCATATGTTGTCATAACATGGTAAGCACATAAAGCAATTTAATTACCAATCATATGATCTATACATATTAATTATAAGAAAGCAGAAGAACTCAGCATACTTCATGTCACCAAACTGGAGAGGTTGCCCAAAGCATAACACATAACAAGATAACAGGCTGAGTTACATTGTTCAAATGCAATGGTTTAGAACTGTCTGCTGCATTGAAATCTAAAGGGAGATATTGCATGTGTAGTGTTATTGTGTCTTGAAAGTATATTCTACTCAACAAATAATTAGTCCATTATTCCACATTGCCTGACAAGATCTGGAATATGCAAGATGTTTAGGGATGTAGAGGGCTGCCTTTAAGTGTTAGTTTCCTGTGAACATTGTCCAAAAAATGCCTACAAATTCATTGTCTTGTGGCTCTTGAGGTTGGTAGTTCAAAATGGGTCTCATGATGCCAACACCACATGTCAACTGTCTCCATATGAAAGTTCTAGGGGGAGTTTGCTTCTCCCTGTCTCTGTCCTCTTTAGAATATCTCCTTTGTTCCTTTGGTGGCCTCTCACTATGTAGCATAGGTCAGCCTTAAACTTGAGATCTACTGACTTCAGCATCCTCAGGGCTGGGCTGGGATTACAAGCATTTTTCATAAAATACTGAAGGTAGCAACCCACCCAATGCTCTCTTTCATTTTTAAGGACTTTCTGATTATACCAAGTCCACAAAGCTATCCAGAAACACTGCCCTATATTTTCATCTTATTAGCAAACTTAGTTTAATCTGTGAGCTTATTAATAATGTATTTACAGATACTCAGGATTAGAGAAGCCTATTAGTCTATTACAATATCCATTGGTAGTAGCAGGCATGTTGGGGATTCCTTGGAGCAGTATGGAGAAGGGTCACATATAAATTAGAGTCCTCATGTAGAGGCTATGATGCTGTACCACTGTACAAGAGAGTTACTTTCACTAACTTGGCTTCCTTTGGTCAAAAGGGAATGATAACATTTTACTATCAACAATCAATAGTTTTTAAAGGTGCAGGGTATTAAATATATACATATATAATATTAAACTATGTTCAAAAATTTTATACTTTACTAGTTTGGAGTTTCCTGTGAAAAATAACACTGCAAAATGGAATTCTGAATATTTCTGGATATTTTGATGTTATAAATTTCAAGGCATTCAATATTGTCACTTTTTAAAAATCTCATTATTTTTCAAAGAGCAAACATGTCATAACACCAGGGTATTTTTCTGGAAGATGTGGCAGGTCAATCTGTTCAAGTCACCTCTCTTGGCTCCTAGAGCCCACTACAAAACGCTCAGTGATACATTTTTATACATTATGGCCACTAAATGCAATGAAAATTCATTATTTTGTGATACTCATGCAAAGAAACTTAGAAAGAGCCATACTGGATGGAGCTATGTATAAAAAAGGCATAAGTGCTAGTATTCAATAGGGTTTGCGAATTCCCTAAGACTTCCATTATGAGACAGTTTTAGGATTCATGGCTGCCTTTAAATTTGTTTTTTTAAACTAATTAAAAAAAAAACCCACAACTTTAGAGCCAGATGGTGGTGGCACACACCTTTAATCCCAGTATTCAAGAGACAGAGGCAGGCAGATCTCTGTGAGTTCGAGGCCAGCCTGGTGTACAAGAGTTAGCTCTAGGACAGACTCCAAAGCTACAGAGAAACCCTATCTCGAAAAACAAAAACCAAACCAAACAAACAAACAAAAACAACTTTAGAGATACTGACCATGTGAACTGACTAGTGATTTACTTCTAATCAAAAGAACATAGAAGCTCAGGCAAGACCAATTCTTTGATTAAGTTACAAAAGATCAGCTGTGAACTGTTGATCTTGTTGACTTGATGAACAAGCTGCCATGTTGGAAAGGCCAAGAATGGAGCCACCACCCAGGCAAGCCCTGAGGCTCTCAGTGTTGAAGTTTGTCAATAACCACTGATTGAGCTAGGAAGAGAATCCTACTTCAATAAACTTAATTTAACCCTTAAGTTGATTATTCTGCTAAGCCATACCAAGATTCCCATCCCAGAGGAACTGTGGACAAATTTGTATACATGTGTGTTATATATGAGTATGTGTTTGTATGGGTGTACGTACATATATGTATATGCATGTAGAGGCCAGGGGTCTATGTTGACTGTCTTCCTCAATTACTCTTCAATAATTTATTATTTTTAATTTTGTGGTTTTGTGTGTGACCATGCACATGTATGTGGGCATGTGCACTACTGCAGATGCCCTGACAGGATAGAGGCATTGGATCCCTCAGAACTGGAGTTATAGGCAGCTGTAAGCTGTTTGATGTGGCATTGGGAACTGAACTCAGGTTCTTGGGTAGAGAAGGAAGTGTCCTTAACCACTGGGTCATTTTTCCAGCCCCATTCTTTAGGTTTTAAAGCAGCACCTCTCACTGAATCTGGAACTCATTAATTTGGATATGCTAGCTGCCCAATAAACTCCATGAGCCACCTCTCTCTGCCTCCCAACTGATGGTGTTATAGAGGCATACTGCAATGCCCAGCTTTCTCCTCCCCTTCCATCTATCTATCTATCTATCTATCTATC
>LOJH01058197.1:0-11444 GCA_001685095.1 Ellobius talpinus
TACAGGATTGTTTTGGCTATCCTGGGTTTTTTGTTTTTCCATATGAAGTTGATTGTTGTTCTTTCAAGGTCTGTAAAGAATTGTGTTGGGATTTTGATGGGGATCGCATTGAATCTGTAGATTGCTTTTGATAAGATTGTCATTTTCACTATGTTAATCCTACCTATCCAAGAGCATGGAAGAGCTTCACATTTTTCATATCTTCTATTTCTTTCTTCAAAGACATAAATTTCTTGTCATACAGATCTTTCACTTGTTTGGTTAGAGTTATTCCAATATATTTTATTTTTTTGTGGCTATTGTAAAGGGTGATTGATTTCTTTCTTACCCATTTATCATTTGAACATAGAAGGACTTCTGATTTTTTTCAGTTGATCTTGCATCCTGTCATATTACTGAAGATGTTTATCAGCTGTAGGAGTTCCCTGGTAGAATTTTTTGGGTCATTTATGTACACTTTCATATCATCTGCCAATAGCAAATGTTTGACTTCTTCTTTTCCAATTCAAAGCCCCTTGATATCCTTTTGTTGTCTTACTGCTTTAGATAGAACTTTGCTACTATATTGAATAGATATGCAGAAAGTAGATAGCCTTGTTTTTTTTCCTGATTTTAATGGAATTGATTTGACTTTCTCTTCATTTAGTTTGATGTTGGCTCTCTCCATTTAGTTTGATAATGTCTTTATCATATTTAAGTGTGATTTTTGGTGGCCATGATCTCTTCAAGACCTTTATTAAGATTTTTTTCAAAAGCTCTTTCAGCATCTAATGAGAAGATCATGTAATTTTTTTCTTTCAGTTTATTCATATGGTAGATTACATTGATAGATTTTTATATGTTGGATCATCCCCGAATCTCTGGGATAAAACCAACTTAACATGGTGGATTTTTTTTAATTTGTTCTTAAATTTTGTTTGTCAGTATTTTATTGAGTATTTTGCCTTAACATTCATGAAGGTGATGGGTCCGTAATTCTCTTTCTTGGTTGAGTCTTTCTGTGGTTTTGGTATCAGTGTAACTGAAATCTCATAAAAAAGAGTTTGGCAATGTTCCTTCTGTTTCTATTGTGCAGAACAATTTGAGTAGTATTGGTATTAGCTATTCTTTGAAATTCTGTTAGAATTTTGTGCTGAAGCCATCTGGTCCTGGTTTTTTTTAGATTTGGCATCTTTTTGATAATGCCTTCTATTTCCTGGATTATAAATCAATTTAAATTATTTATATGATTTTGATTTAATTTTGGTATGTGGTACTTATCCAGAAAATTGTACATTTCCTTTAAATTTTCTATTTTTGTCGAGTACGGATTTGTGAAGTATGACCTAATGATTCTCTGGATTTCCTCTGTGTCTGTTGTTATATCCCCCTTTTCATTTCTGATTTTGTTAATTTGGAAATTCATCAAAAATTTTAAGAATTCTACTTGCCTCTATATTGCTGTCTTTTTTTGACTTTGTTTTTTTTACAATAGTTGAAAATTGGTCATATTTTTAGGAATTTCATCAACTTTAAGAACGGAACTCTAAAAATGTGTTCTTGGGCAGGTGTTTCCAACAATTTTCTTCACTTCATTGAGGGACATATCTCAAATTTTGTATAATTGTGAATGTAGAAAATATGTGCTTCTATCCAAGTTCTCTGGGCCATCTAGCCTCTGGGTCCTGGTATTGTGGGCAATATCGGATGGGTTCACTTTTGTGGCATGGAACAAACACAACTGAAAAAAATCAATGTAATGATGCTTAACAATATTCTGATATACTTATAGATTAGTTCCTACCTCATTAGCCATCAGTGAGACTTCCTCCATGTGGAAACAGATGCAGAGACCCACAGTCAAACATTAAGCTGAGTTTTGCAAATCCTGATGAAGAGAGGAAGAAAGGATGGTCAGAGTCAGAGGGATCAAGGACATCACAAGAAAACCCATAGAATGCACAAACCTGGACTTAAAGGAGCTCACAGAGACTGAACAGACAACCAGGGAACTTACATGGGACTGACCTAGATCCTCCACAGATATTTGACAGTTGTGTAGCTTGTTCTTCTTGTGGAACTTCTAACACTGAGAATAGGAGCTGTCTCTGACTCTTGCTGACTTTTGGGACCTATTCTTCATACTGAGTTGACTTGTCAAGCCTTAATACAAGGGAATGTATTTAGTTTTTACAATCACTCAATGTTCCATGTTTTTTGATATCCATGAGGGGGTATCCTTTTCTGAATAGAAACACAGGAGGTGTGGAGAATCGAAGGAAGGTTGTAGGAGGTACTGGGAGAAGTTGAGGCCAGGGAAACTGCAGTGGGAATGTAAAATAACCAATTAAATAAATAAATAAATATTTTTAAAAGGAAACAAAATGTTGATTTTTATCTACTGCAAATCTAAACTGGTACTGTGCTCTGGAGTACTAGGACTCAGATACCTTCTCCTTCTTCCTAGTCTGCCACCAACAGAGAGGTGCAGCCCTGTCTAAATTTTGGTCAATGGGAAGGGAAGATTCATATCCCACATAGCACTTACAAAAAATCCCATTATCTAGAATGGAGGTTGGAAAGTGTGTCATTTTGTTTTTAAATATTGCATGTGCAGTCATCTGCCTAATATTGTGGTCAAGGAGGAAAGAATGAATATTAGGAGAGAACTAGAAAGCTCTGCCATAAGCAACACTCTCAGACTATTTCACTGAGCATGCTCAAATTCCCTAGTAAAAAGCCTTTAAAATCACGCTTGGAAAGCACTAGTATTCAAAGTTCAGAAAATGACCATGACAAACACAAGTTGGGTTAGAGGTTTAGTGATATTGGCACTAGTGGAAGAGGGTCTCATTATTTATTTGCACAATTTTATTTTGTCACAATATAAATTCCCTACTCTGAATTCCCTACTCTAAAGATCATTTCTCCAGTGCTTTTCTGTTAGGTCCAGGGGATGAAGTGATTGGTATACTCAACAGTCTCTTTTCTGGAGAAGAAAAACAGGGATTAAATTTTCAATCACTCCTATTTGTTTTCATTTTGTTTTGTTTGATTGCTTTTTATATCTTCACTCCTGGTTTCAGAGTTAGTTGACCCACTCCTGGACACATTATAAATTGAATTGCATACAACTGGACAAATGGCCCAGAAGTTAAGAGAAGTTTCTTATCTTGCAGAAGACCTCGTTTTCATTTCTAGTATTCACATGACAGGTCAGAATTGTGTGTAATTTCAGTTTGAGGGCATCTGATGCCCTTTTCTGGCTTCCACTACCATTTACATGGTATATATGCATACACTTACACTTTGGATTTAGGTTAAACCATACTTTCCTAGATTACCAGTTTGAATACAGCTCATTGTGGGACTTCTTGTCCCCCATAATCCCATGATACAATTTTAATAATAAATCACCTCATCTATCTATCTATCTATCTATCTATCTATCTATCATCTATCTATCTATCTATATATCATCATCATATGTCTATCATTTAACTGCATCTTATTTGCTTTGTTTTTTTGGAGGCCACTTACTAATACCATTTCTAAGGACTACTTTAAGGTCTATGATTAACCATGGCTGGTAATGCCATAACAGGAAACAAATCTCCAATGAAGTTCATTGTGATACCTGGTATTGTTTTTCCTTTCAAGTCACTGTGATCTTCTGTTTCTCATATGAAATACTTAAAGTACCAAGAGGAACTCCAGAACCCTTACTAGTGGGACAAATTTCTAGCCTGTGTCAGTGCACTGCCCTATGAGTAGGCCCTTTCTTCTGGCTGAAATAGCCTGCCTTCACAAAATCATGAGAGACTGGATTAAAAGAATGAAGGCAACATGCTAGTTTTGGTAACTCTTGGGCAGGCAGAGCATGATGAGTATTGACATATACCAACTAAGTAACTCACAATACAAGTTCCATTCCTTTATCACCATTAAATATTCACACAGAATAAACTGTACTTCACATGAGTCTGTGAAGCTCTTCATCTCATGTCTGATTATGAGTGATCTCAAATATGTTTTATCCAGAGTGTACAGGGAAATAGAAGAATTCTTATACTGGATATAATAAACCACATTTTACAGTGTGAAATTAGAGCATCTATGTCTCTTCTTGAACACCATAGGATGTAATGATTGCTTTCCTTATAATGATTTAACCCAGTATCAACTATCTACCTCAGGCTATCCACACTGCCAGGGGCCCATAGGCAAGATGAGAAAAGTAGTTTCTGTACATACAGGGTCATACTACTAATTTCAGCTCATTGTGACCATTGAGAGTTCAGTTTTTACCCATCAAATATATTTTAAATATCAGCCTGCTATTTCATTTAACTTTGGTTTTTTTGTACTTATTGCATTGACATAATTGAAAGTCAACTAGATATAGTAATTTCCCCAAATTTACCAGCTGGGAAGTAAATAATAGAGCAAGGATGCTATCTTAGAGCTGTTACTTATAGGATTAAAAAATTTTGATGTAAGAATTAAGGACTCCTTTGTATCCAAGAATCTGTTGCATATTTTTGGAATTCTCCATCCTGATAAATTAGTAAGCTTAAGTGTTATATTTGTATTACATTATGTATATTATACTTATATCACAAATGCTCTAATAATGCATTGTAGTCCCTGTCTGCAAGTTGTTATAGAAGTAGAGGGGAATAGTTGTTCCTTGAGGCTAACCATGGTAAGAGAAAGGGTGGGTTGGGAGAGTTAAATAGAAATTAAATTCTCATCTTCTCTAGCTAAGTACACTAACTACAATAAGTAAATCATCATTGTTTATTTCAAAGTAGCTAGAGGAGGTGGTTTTCATCAATAATGGTCTCATCACAAATCATAATGTTTGAGGTGATAGACATGTCAGTTACTCTGATTTGAAGTTTACACATTGTAGACATGTTTCAAAATATCATATTTTGCTCACATATACTATTATTTAATTAAAAATAAGATAAATTGATAAGATAGAATATTATATTCAAAATTTGAATATGATAATAATCATGCATTCTCTCACTAGTTTTCATAAAGGAAACACAGAATTGAATATTAAACCTCCTACTAATGCAATGTTAATTATTAGTTGGAAATCTCTTTAAAATAAAGACAATTAAGTTGTAAATCATATCATCCTTTTAATTTTATTGCTTAAAATGCATGTACAAGCTCAATGTAAGCTTGCATTATCTAACAAAGAAAAGGATCAGAGAAAAAAATTAAAGATTGTTTATCTTGTGGAACATGCAGGTATTAATAAACAACAACAGATGTACAACAGCTGCTCATTATCCATATCCGAAGACAAAGTCTGTTTTTTAAATTATTTATAACTCATTTTACAATTAGGTTTAATATTTTTTGGTAAATAAAACTAAGAAGTTATGTACATAATTAAAAGAATGCATATTGGTATTCTACAACAGTACTCATAAACATCAAATTAAAATACCTCACACTTTAGTGAAAAAAGTCATAGAGATATTTGTGAAAGTCTTGCCACACATGATAAATTTCTACCAAGTATTTGCTGTACCCCAGGTACCACTCAAGTTGCTGTAGACCATTTCATCTTGACATCTCTCTTAGTAGATAATATTTGCATCTGAGAATAGCTCTGAAAGGCTATTAATGTGTTCAGCCTTACACAAGTAGCAAATGATATTGTCAAGATACAAATAGTAGGCTTCTGACTCAACTTCATATTTTGCTAAAACATCTTATCATATGCCTCTGTTCATAAACAAAAGATAGACTTTTCAGATATGTTATTAAGCAGTACATGAATATTAATCCATAAAAGAGACACTTTCTGATCAATGATATCATTAGTCAGGATAAGTTTAGCTAAGCTATGAAAATAAAATAACACAGTGACATTGTATGTCCTATGTATGTGAGTATGGATCTTCACAATTCCTTTAGGACATAGGTCTCATTTTTCTCTGGCAGCAGAAGAAAGGATGTCAAAATGATATGAGTTCTTTAAAAAGTGATACAGTACCAAACTGTTTACGTTTTACTTCCATTCACATTTTGTTGGGTGGAAATTGTTAATTGACCTTACCTAATAGCAAGTCTACTGAGAAGTATAAGTAAAGGTTAGAGAAAAGATTGTAAAAAGGCAATGCAAAGCAAAGAATAAGAATATTATAAGGGAATGTTTAACTACTCTAACTACATGTGCCACAAACTTTTAGCTCATAGAAATTTAAAAGAAATAGTGTCCAAACTGCAGCAAAACATTTGATAGTGGTATCACGTGAACCACACAATAAGAATAATGCAAATGTCTAGACTAAGAACAAGAATGTTCATAGGCTATTGCCAAGGCTACAGGTTACTCTCCACTACCTGATGATAAGACCTCTTTGCTGAAGACACACATACTTATGTCATTGAACACAGAGAAATACAGCTGGTTCCCAAGATCCCCCCTATTGACTAGCACTCATGGCACCTGATGCCAGAGAAAAACAATTATCACTATCTTCTAGCTACAAACCTTGTGACTTATAACAGTGACCTGCTGGTAAGATAAACTGGTGCAATAATGGCATACAGGTTTTGGGAATAATATACCACTTTCTAAACATTTTATATGAGGCCAATTCCAGGAGATGGACCGTGTACCTGACTCTGCAAAAGTTGGTCAAGAGCCTTAGATTAAACATGTCATAGGCCTCTGGGAAACCTACTATTATTATTTTGCTAAAGAAATATAACAATAAAGTGACTCCCTGTTTCATATTCCTGTAAACACGGATAGTGGAATTACTCAACTTTCATCAGAAAAGCTTCTTCTTGAAACAGATGAGAACTAACACAGAGATTTCCATCCAGGCAAAATGTATAAGTGAGGAAATTTGGGGAAGAAATAACATGATCAAAATATATTGAATGAAAAATTTTTACTAATAATAAAATGTTAAGGCAAAAAACAAAACAAAGTAAACAAAACAAAACGGAACAAAACAAAAATCTGAAATCCCAAAGAATGATTAATGGATACTTGGCAACCCCTTCTAGGGATGTCAACCTGATCTTCAGGGTTTTTTTTGGCCAGTGATAATGAAAAGCTACCAAATCTGAAAATATTCAGTCTCTCAGAAATATGCTAAAGAGTAACTCGCTTACAAGAACAATATTTACTCATTTTTACTTTACATGACAATACCTGTCCTACTTGGACAACCTTCTGATAGTCTATATGTATCACTGATTTGTTTCAGAAGAGTCCTGAGCTGCAGAATTACAAAGACAGGTGTGGGAACTAGAAAAGACAATTTCTTGGACTCAACCAAGCCTACAGCACATAGTCTGGTATCACTTTATTCAGTGTCAAGAACAAAGAACACACCAGAATTACAGTGGACAAAGGACCACATGATATGGCATCTCAGCAAATACACACCAGGTGTTCTTGGAAGCTAAATAGTTGATAGAGGACTCTGCCAGATTTTAGAAAACCTCAACTCTGAACTCCCCACCTTCATATCATTTGAGATCGGGCAATTGGTAGTCATAGACAAGAAGGCATAACAACACTATCAGTAGGACTTAATGTTTGGAATCTAGGCTTGTTTCTTTCATGCAGAGATGAAACAAATATAACATAAAAATCATCATTTTGATCATCAATAGTATATTCCAGAGCATTTAGTACTTCCATGCAACCATTATCATTATCTACCCTCAGAATCCGTTTTTTATTCTACACAGAATGTCTAAAAACTTGAGACATTTTATTTTTTAAATTTAGGTACTTTAACTGACAACTTACATATCTTAAAATATGAGATGTTGGGATATATGCATGCATTTTATCATTGTTTAAATTGAGATAAACAGGTTTACTTTTTAAAAGTATTTACCATTTCTTCATGATGAAACATCCACAAGCCTTTATTCTGCATTTTTAAAAATGTGCAGTATTAACTGGACATGGTGGCTTATGTCTGTGTAGTCCTAGCACTGGGAAGATGAAGGCAGAAGGATCAGGATATCAAGATCATCATTGGCTATACAGAATGTTTCAGTTCTCTATAATCAAGCAAGCAAAATTATACAGTTGTCTTCTTGTTACCTATAATTACCCTGCTTCACAAAACGTTCTAGAATTTCTCATTCCTCTCTGTTATTGAGTACACATTGATCTTTCCCTCCCATTCTCTCTGTGGGATATTCTCACAAGCTCAGGGAACCTTTAACTGCTATGCTATCTACTTTTCTTTAACATGTGAGTAAGATAATGTATACCAACACCCAGCTACAAAGAAAGTACTTTCATGCTTTTTTGTTGTAGTTGTCTAACTGTGTGGGACAGAGTTATACTCATCTCTCTAATTCTGTTTCTACCTGGAGGATGGATAGATGTTTATGTCTCCTGGTTGGAAATGGATACACAGAGCAAAATTTACATTTTTCTTCCTTTGTTTACTCCAAAGTAGTGTCTTTTTTTTTCTATGACTGGATTTAGTTACCAGAGTATTTATAGCAAATTGAGATGACTATTGCTTTCTTTCTGTAAAGAGACAAGTTCCCTGATTGTAGTAACCACAATTTCACAGTTCATGGTTTCTTCAGTTATTAATTTATAGAGATAAAGATACATCAATATTTATTGGTAGGTTACTATTACAGTCTTAATCCTTTATGCATATTTTTATCACTTTGTTTTATGAGAAATATTGAGTTTATGGAAAAATTCCATGTTTTCTCTATGGACACTAATTCAACTGGGTGATCTATCTCTGATTGAATAGTTCCAGAAGATAAGGATACTGATGGTCAGATTTAAGCCAGGCTGAAAAACTATGTCTAGGAGCATGGTTCAGGACTCTGTTGAATTTAATAACTTTGTCTTTTGTTTAGATAAAGCTATAGAACAAATATTGGTCCAGTTGAATAACTTCCAGTTAAGAAGCAAATGGAAGACTTTAGAATCAAGTGTTTAAACTTGTTGGATGCAATTATGGGGCCAAGTCTACTGCTTTACATTATGAGATTTCATAATGTAAATCCAAGATCCTTTGCCTGGGATCTAAATGTCACCTCCCAACAGGCATGCTAGGGATATATGGTTATTACAAATTCTAACTGGAATGTATCCTTCTTAATCATGTAGTTTGCAAAATTCTGTTTCTGGTAGTTGACCGAAAACATGTTACACATGCTGTTCTATGATGATGTCCTTAAAGACAAGCAGGATTATCTTCCTATATTTTTTCATTTCACAGTTTTCACTTTTTATTTTATATGTGATCTTTTTCACATATTTACAGGCTTAGAATTTACAATAATCACCTTTTTCGATACTCCTCATGTCTGAACTGGCCAGATGGCCAGCTCTGTGGCTAAAGGCAAAGCATTGACATGCTTGCAAATGAAATGTAATTTCAGAATTGACTCTTCTTAAAACAATACTTGATTGAGCATCTTTTTGAGAAAGAATAGAAACCATCTTTCTCTTCATGCCTCAAAATAACATTAAACTTACTTGATAGGATGAACAATATCTCTTTAATAATTAGTGATAAGCATATGGGAGATTGTTGTAGTGAGGAGGGGGTTGCGTTCCCGGCGCCTGGCTAGCTTAACTCCTGAAATAACCACATGGAAATTGTACTAATTAAACACTGCCTGCTCCATTATCTCCAGCCCCTTATTGGCTAACTCTCACATGTTAGTTTAACCCATCTCCATTAATGTGTATTGCCACTTGACTGGCTTACTGGCATGAATTTAACCAGCATCTGTCTCAGAGAGGAGAGCCATGGCATCTGCCACACTGCCTTCTTCCTACCAGCATCCAGTTCTGTCTTTCTCACCTAAGTTCTGCCCTATTAAAAGGCCAAGGCAGTCTCTTTATTCAACCAATGAGAGCAACACATAGCAAGAAGAACATCCTATACCAGGAGATACTTTATCAACATAATATTTTGCCTTACAGAGAACAGAAACAAATTTCAAGTCATAGTTGGTTTTGAGGTTCAGGATAAATAGGCAACAGTGACCAAATGTTACGTACTGAGAAAAGATAAGTAATGACATTTTCCCATGCTTGTTGGCCCCTCTGAAGAAGAGACATTGGTAAACTCTGAAAAAAATGACAACAAAGACCATGGTTCTATTGCTGGGTTGCAATGGAGCCTGGAAGAGTATGTAGGGAAGGAAGAGGGCATTGGGCTCTTGGGAACTGAAGTTTTCACAGTTCAGGCCTCTTTGAATAGAGTAAGTATAGGAGCCCATCTAGAGAAAGGGACCAGACATGATGATTCTTAAGTGTCAGAATTTGTTAAGAGTTTGAGAACAAAACTCAAACATGCATGTACAAGTATCAAAATTCACATCATAAAACATGCAAAATGGAAGGGTACATTTCCCTGGGTTGGGAAAATTCTAGAGGTGAGGCTTGACGGCCCTGAGCTGGTTCAAGGTGTTCCAGCATAAGGCTCAATCATGCTGAGGCTGCAAAGCAAGAGTGTCTATGGGAGCATAGGGTGTTTAAAAATAAAGAAAGACAGGAATTCCTTCTGCTGCTCAGACACAGGTCAGACTAGTTAGAATAGGACTGACCACTTCTACCCTCCCTTCTCTCCCCACACCTATATTCCCAATTTTGTCAGGTGATCTTGTTTATTTCGACTTTCAAGGTGGATCTATATTTTTTCGGGTTTACCTTATTACTTAGCTTCTCTAAGATAATGAGCTATAGGCTCAATATCCTTTGTTTGTGGCTAGTATCCACTTATGGGTAAATGCATACCATATTCATCTTTTTGGATCTGGGTTACCTCACTCAGGATGGTGTTTTCTAGTTCCATCCATTTGCAAGCAAAATTCAAGATATCATTGTTTTTTTTTTTTACCATTTTTTAACATCTATGTCCAGCCTTTGTGCCCGGCATCTGTGCCCAGCCTCTGTGCCCAGCATCTATGTCCAGCCTTTGTGCCTGGCATCTGTGCCCGGCATCTGTGCTCGGCATCTGTTCCCAGCATCTGTGCCCGGCATCTGTGCCCAGTGCAGTCAGTACTCTAATATGTAAATGTGATACATTTTCTTCATCCATTCTTTGGTTGAGGAGCATCTAGGTTTTTTCCAGATTCTGGCTATTACAAATAATGCTACCATGAACATAGTCGAACAAATGTCTTTGTAGTATGATTGAGCATCTTTTGGGTATATGCCCAAGAGTGGTATTGCTGAATCCTAAAGTAGGATGACAGAGGAGGGGAAAGGGTGAGGAGAACTTGAGGGAATGGGATAGTTGAAATGGAGAAAGGACAGAGATGAGAGCAAGGAAATAGACATCTTGATTGAGAGAGCCAGTATGGGGTTAGCACGAAACCTGGCACTAGAGAAATTCCCAGGAATTCATAAGGATTATCCTAGTTAAGACCCTAAGCAATAGAGGAGAGGGTGCCCAAACTGGCCTTGCCCTGTA
>LOJH01058201.1:0-11442 GCA_001685095.1 Ellobius talpinus
GAGGGAGAGGGAGAGAGGGAGGGAGGGAGGGAGGGAGATGGGGTCTGTCCTCACCAACACTTGGTATTGCCTACTTTTCATTGTAGCCATTCCTAGTTGGTATGTGGTGGCATCTCACTGCCGATCGGAGGATTTTTCAGCCCTTCCTTTTCTGACCACAGTGCCCCTTTCCTACCAGTTTCTAAGCTAGAAATACAGTTTATGTTAGTCCTGCCCCCCCTACCTCACCCCTGCTAATGCGCCGCAGAAGAGAGCTGCTACAGTGTCGCTCTGGGCCAGCTCCAAAATGTCCTCCTTTCCCTCTCAGGGTCCACATCATCTCATACCCAGGGGTCTAACCCTAGATGTATATTTTAGCTGCTTTCCTGCTCTGCAAACCTCCCATCCCGATGCTGCAGGTTAATAGGTAGAATAGCAACATGCAAAGAAAGGGCAGGTGTGGGTGCGAAGCCAGGGAACTCGGCGCATCCTCAGTAGCAGCCTTGGTCATCACGTGACCGTGAGCTGGTCCTGTAGCTTCTCAAAGCCCTGTTCCTTCATTAACCTCCCCGAGCCCCCATTTTTCTCATGAGCAAAGTGAGCTAATAATAGAAGCGGAGTTATAGAGTTGTTCTCTAATAGAATTAGCTTAGAAAGCCCTTAGCATGATGCCAGATACAGGGAGAGCACTCTAATCAGCATTGGCTTAGAGTGTTAATGATTGTATTATTACCACCTCTTAGGAGGTAGCCATCTCCTGGCCTTGCCACATGGTTTGCATAAGGATCACACATGGCTGAGAATGTGGAAAAGCTTTGAAGAATGCTGTGCAAATGATAGCTACTTGGGTTTCCCTTACTCAAGGGGAGGCAGGTACAGCACAGGTTTCGCCCCTAGCCTCACATTTAAGTCTGAATCTCTGTGCTATTTAACATCTGTGAGGACCGGAGCAAGTTATTTACCCTCTCCAGATTGGTGTGTTCATCTGTGAAATGGGTACACAATTAAAAGTCACAGTCAGAAGGATGCTGTAAGGAGGCTGTTGTACAGTGTTGAGTCAACTGTAACCTTTTCGCTTCTTTTTTAAATTAGCAATGTATCTTTTATATATGCTTTCTCTAGATTGTTTCTTTTAATCAATTCTCACTCTATCTTTAAAAAGAGGTTTAATGTTTTTCTTTTATGTGTATAAGTCTTTGAGGATGGTATGCCCTCCTGTGTAGGTGCCCTTAGAGGCCAGAAGAATGCATAAGATCTCCTGAAGCTAGAGTTGCAGGTGGTTGTGAGCCACCTGCAGTGGATGCTTGAGAACCAAATCTGGGTCCTCTTTGGCAAGTGCTCCTAGCCGCTAAGCCACCTCTGCAGCCCCAGTTCCCCTTATAGTTACCCAACTGTACTCCCCAATGACCCTACCATGTGTCTAGACAGAGGCTGCTGGGTGGACTGAACCAACTCCACCTCAAACAGATTGGTTTTAACCTCAGCTCCACACTTAGCTGCAGGTTTTAGTCACTTGCCTTTCTGAGTAAGAAAGATCCTTACTCCCATAAAACAGTTCGTACCTCATGGGGTTTTCTGAGTATTAAATAAGATAAATTGCTTGGGTGCGTGGCTGGCCTGTGTTAACAGCTCTGTAAAAAGACAGCTGTCACTCTGATCATTTTTAATGTCCTTTGTCATTCCTGTTTTCTGATTCACAGCTACATGGCTACTGTGTCCTTTTCTAGTGTCTGACATGGCACCGTGCCTGTCCCTCCTGGCCATCCTTTCCTCCTGCATCCACAGAGTCACATTCTTACAAGGTCATTTTAACCTTTGGCCCTTCAGGAAATTGTCATTCCTTTCCCCAGACTCTTGACTCATGCTTTGTTTTTCTTTTCTCTGGGAAGCCTGTGGTTTTTAGCATGCCTGTAGTTCAATTAAGCTCTTAACTGTTATTAAACATTTTTTATTGTTGTTTCCTCAATCGAACTGTAAGATGTCTTCAGCTTCTCTTGCACTCTCCCTCACTCCTGCTTAATTTAACACAAATGACCGACGATAGAAGATCAAACATGCAAAATAAAAAATTTAACCCACGGTCTTTGGTCATCTGTATAGTGCCCTTAATTCCTATGAGTCGAGACTGATTCTGACCAAAATTACTTATTCTCAAGCAGCACAGAGTGGAGAAGGGGGTTGATGAAGACTCCCCAAATCAAGGTCAAGGCTACTTAAGTAGACAAAGCCTGCCTCTCTGGGCACTAAAGCCCTTGTTTTTGTTTTCCTCTGACTTCTTGGGGTTTCTCTGCAATTCCAACCCCTTCCTCCAATCCCAGAAGGGCTGCCCTCCTCAGCAAGCCCTCTGAGCATCTGCCTAGCTTCAGTTTCTGAAAAAGGACCTCTAGGTTTCAGAGTTAGCCTTTTCGTTCATCCCATAATATTCCTTTGCTGCAGTCTGTAACTATGGAGGATGTGACTATGGCCAGATAGCTTCTCAGAATAAAGTGGAGTTAACCCTTTATTGTGTTTCCCCCAAAGGCTTGGGGAAGCGATATCTTATATCCGAAGGTATGAATTTCTAATGGCAGAATTTGAAGGAATGTGCTAAGAGATCTCAATGAGTGAGATTGGGTACAAGCATGAAGGGAACATTGTGGGGGATTTCTCAGTACCCCTAAAATCTCTCTCTCCAGCTCATCCCACTCTGGACCATCTGGAGATAACCAAACCTAACAATAACCGACATCTCTGGGATAGTTACTTTGTCTTGGGCACTATTTATATGTAGCCACTCAGGATCATTTATTTCCACCATGCTTGAGGAAGAGAAATACTCCATGCCACAAGGCCTGGCATAGTCAAGTTCTTTTCCTAAGGTCACAGCTTCCTGGTGGCAGAGCAGGGATTCAAATTCAGGCAGCTTCCCCAAGAGCCCCTCCACCCAGAGGTAGCTCTAACCAGATGCGCGTCGGGGAAAGCAGAGGAGCGCACTTTATGAGGAAAACCTCGACGTCATCACAGCAGACAAGGTGCTGTCCCTCTGCTGAGCAGGACACTGCATGGAGGGCAGGCGGTGCTGGCTCAGCTGCCCGTCTGAACCCACCTGACCTTCAGTTAGCCTTAAATGCCTCCACCTCAAGGAAGGTTCCCGTGGCCCTCCCTGCTCAAACAGCAGCTCTCTTCTGATTGCCATCTTGCTTCTTTGCCTCTGCTCTGCCGTTTATTTATCACCTCCTTTCTTGCCTTGTGGCTATTTATATACATTGTCACACAGCCGAGCCCTTGCCCATTGCTGAGTCCTCAGCTTCGCTGACTCCTATGCACTCGGAAGACTCTGCTTGGTTGTTTTTGCATTATTTCTCCTGTCTACCTGGATACATCTCTTTTGCATGCATTCGCCACCCAGTATTTATCCATATCAATTATTATAACTGATTATAAATGTCTACTTATCAATATTCCTAACTAGGTAGACCCCCAGATTCCAACACCAGGGGGGGAAATGCCTTCTATTTCCTTTTCTATTTTGATTCTTTAGTATTTTGCAGGAGGCACATAATGGGCAGTTACTCAACATTTTAATTTTTTAATGACTGAATTCTCCAAGTCTGATGAGCCTCAAACACAGGATTGCACATCTAAATCTTTTTTTAATGCCTCAATATGCCCTGCATTTAGTAGATGCTTGATAAATATAGCAATGATAAATGATTCAAAACCAAAACAGGCATAAGAGTTTGCGCTCAGGTTTGGGGGTGGAGCCCAGGAATGTACAGTAAGAGGCTGTGGTATTCGAGGCTTCGTATTTAGGCGTGTTTTCTAATCGACGATAGAAAGAACTGAAATGCGTGAGAAAGGAAAAAAGGGGGCTGTTACCTGAAGTTTCTTGGCTATAAAGTATAGTTCAGTGTTCAAACTTCAATATTCAGGTTCCCATAGATCTAAAGTCACTATTATTGCTGTTATACCATTATTAGACCTTAGAGTAGATGGGCACCAAAGAACCCAGGTGACCTCAGCAATGAGAGGTGGCTAGAGGAGCGGGCTTTGTATAAGCAAATTTGCATAGACATCTTTAGGAAGACTGGAACCAGGACTGTCTGTCCAACAGTCCCGACTTGGAAACAGAAAAAAACAATAAATTGGTTAGAGGAGGAATGTATGAACACAGGTGGCTAGGAATATTCAGAGCAGAGGAGAAAGAATCAGGGTTATCCCCAAAGTTTGGGGCCTAAGGGAAACTCCAGGGAATTGAGGAGGGTGACTTGGCTTTGAAAGATGGTGAATTCAGTTCTGACCTCTTCACGGGGATGAGCTAGAAATGCAGCATCAAATTCAAGTAAGGCCTGAATTAGACTCTGGGTTTGCTGGTCCTATGCAAAGAAGGGATGGCCAAACTTGAAAGAAAAGGAGAGGGAAGAAGACCAAAGAATGAAGGACCTTAGGAAGCAGCTGCAATGAGGGGTGGGGAGACGAGCTAAGTCAGCAAAGAAGACAAACCCAGATGAGCAAGCAGCCCCTTGGGAACTAAAAACTGGAGGAAAAGGCAGAGGTGGGAATATTTGGCAGCTGGGTTAGGTGGCAGAGGTGGGAATATCGTTGGTGGTGGACTTGGCGGCTGGTTTAGGTGGATCGGGAGGGTGGCAGAGGTGGGAATATCGTTGGTGGTGGACTTGGCAGCTGGGTTAGGTGGATCGGGAGGGTGTTTTGGTAACCTGGCTGGAGTATTTACAAACAAGAGAACCACTCACCTTTTGAATGGCTTTGGATGAAGACAAAGGTGAAGTGGGTATCACTTTAAGATGTTGCTGAAGAGATAAAAGTCACATTAGAGACCAAAAACTTTATATGGTTCTCCCAAGGTGGGAGGAAACAAGACTGACCTCGCAAAGCAGGAGCAGTGCAGATCAAAATTGGAATCTTTTCTGGGGAAATGACACCGGCAGCGATGAGAACATATAAAGGGATTACTAGGTACATTTGGTGTTTTGTTGTCTGAATTTTGCTTGAGATACACTTTCTGGCTTAAGATTGTGCTAGTGCTGTCTGGCAGCCCAAATGTAGAAAAAAAATACAGATGCACAAAGGCAGTAGGGACTTTCACTGCTGGAAGGATGGGTGGTCAGGGGTCCAAAGGAGGCTGCCTGGCTAAGGGCAGCAACCTGCATGCAAACCGTGGTGGTGAAAAACCACAAATGGTTGGGTGACAATTCCAGAGAAGCTGAAAAGAGATTGCTTGTGTAAAATGGAAGGGGCCCAAGAGCAAAAAGTAAACATGTGTAGATGAAGGACAAGGTGCCTAAGAAAATGTCTGGTCTGGAAGGTAATCAAATGAGGGCGGCAGAAGCATCTAGAATTGTTGTTTCGGGAAGCAGTTAAAAACAAAAAAGTGGAATAACAAATTAGTGGAAATTGACAAGGGAGAGGAAGTGGGACTCTAAGGATAGGTTTGAGGAACTGGTGTGAGAACCTAGGTTAGCTCAGTGGTGGAGCTCCTGCTTCGCTAGGTTTAATACTCAGCAACACAGCAAGTGCAATGCTTACAGCAGTATAGAACACTGCTACTCTCCCAGAGAACTTGGGTTCCATTCCCAGCACCCCCATGGTGGCTTAAGATCATATTTAACTCCAGTTCTAGGGGATCCAACTCTCTCTTCTGGCCTCTGAGGGTATCAGGCACACATGATGCATAGATATACATGCAGGCTAAATATCCATGCACATGGTTTTCGTTGTTACTTGTTTGTGTTTTATGTGTGGAGACATACATAAGGGCTTTGGGGAGGAGTGCTTTGGGAGAAGCAGTTGAAGCACACTGGCACTTGGGTTGCCACTTGTTAGGCTACGTGGACTACAGTCAGATTGGAGAAGGTGGGGAGACCATCAACACCATGCCCGCCACTTAGGGCTCTGGAACACAGGCTGGTTGACTGTCACACAGCTGGGATTTTAGGGAATACAATGACGAGATAAGAAATACAACCACACAGGCTGACACATGGAATAAAACAGGGTGTTACTTTCTTGGAGGCTCTGCATGTCACCTCCATGAGAGCTTTGCAGTCAGGATGACTGCATGCAGAGAGCTGGTGGCTCTAGGCGAAGGAGCAGGAGGGAAGGAACACAGACTCCTACTGCACGAAGAGGATAGTTAGCCCTGCATTTTCAGTCAAGGATGAAGCTCTGAGATTCCTCCGTGGACTTTCATGGAGAGCTGTTTTTCCTTCAGGGCAGGTTAAGAAGCTGTATCTGGGCTAACTCACCACAGCATTGGGCAAGTGACAAGATGCCATTCCAGTCTAACCCTGCATTTTTCAGTCAGTGTGACCCTCAGTGGCCTTCCCTTAGCCTTGAAATTCACCGATTCTGCACAGTGAGGAGTGCACAGTGGACTAGGAAGGAATGAGCACTAACAAGAAGAATCTATGGGCATGCTGAGGGCCTTGTTCATGGCAAGAGTTTACTGAGAACTCCTGTAGCCCTAACACCAGCTGACCCAGAGCTTAAGCTTTCTTAGTTTGAATCCCACGACTCCTTAAGGTGTTCTCTCTTACAGTCACTCATAAACACGTTGGGAATGAGCAGTTCCTAGAAGTTAGGACAGTGCTCTAGGGCCCTGGATTGAAATCTGAGTCCTTCACAGTGGGTGCAGTCTTGGCAAAGCATTCGATTTCCACATCAAAACTGTCAGCTGCAGAGATGACTCTGTAGATGAGAGCACTGCCTTGTTCTCCCAGAGGGCCCAGGTTCCTAGCACTCACATGGTGGCTACACTGCTCTTCTATAACTCCAGTTCCAGGGGATCTGACAGACACTCTCTTCTGGATCTGACAGACACTGCACACATGTGATGCACAGACATATATGCAGGTGAAACACCCACATTCATACAAAAATATTAAAACACCTGTCATCTGAGAAACAAGATGGATTCTCTCAATCATAATATTTGGGCATGCTTATCAAGAATGGAGGAAACAAGAATACTTGTCCCTCCAACTTGAAAATTGGTGTCTATGGCTGGGCAGTGATGGCACATGCCTTTAATCCCAGCACTCAGGAGGCAGAGGCAGGTGGATCTCTGAGTCTGAAGTCAGCCTGGTCTACAGAGTGAGTTCCAGGACCGCCTGAGCTACACAGAGAAACCCTGTCTCAAACAACAAGAACAACAAAACAAAAGAAAAAGGAAGGAAGGAAGGAAGGAAGGAGGGAAGAAAGAGAAAGGAAGGAAGAAAGGATGGAAGAAAGGGAAAGGAAGGAAAGAAAGGAGAGAAAATAGGTGTTCAGAAAGATGGGAGACAAATTTAAATAATGTTGCAAATATGACAATCTGTTGAAAAACTAGGAAGTCAGACTTGCATCATCCCAGCTTGGAGGCTGCTGCATGTTTACTGTTCTTATGAGAAGCAAGATTCAGTGAGAAAAGTCAAATCCAGGTTATGAAATGCCTTTATTATTATCAGTCTTACCATTTGGAGCAAGGAGGATTTCACAGAGTTTCTCGAGTAGCAGAAGCACCACGAGCCCTCTTTTTACAAGATATTTTGGAAGGATCTCTCCTTTATCCCTTAGCGTTTATGCATATCCAGTGTGTCAGGCCCTTTTACACCAAAAGCAAGTCTTTGTCCAGTGAGAGGAGACATGTGCAGGTCAGAAAACTCTGAGAGCAAATGCTCTAGTGAAAAAAAAACTATTGTGCAGAATAAATTATATTTAAAACACATTTCTGTCCTGTGTGCAATATAGCTAAACTAACATGACTGCGGAGCTAATCTTTACATTTGCTGCTTTTTAGCAGGCTAAGGTTTTGATGCTATTGCCTGTACCCCAGTGTTGTCTGTGATCCTCATCTTCATTTTCCTTTTGATTCCGTAAATAATTTTGAACTTTGACACATGGCTGTGTGAAAGTTTACTGTGTAGCAAAAAGTAATTAAGGCTCTTTTTCTTTTTTATAAGTAGATTATTGTCATTGTTTATTGTTTAGCTTGCTGACTAGCAGTGACATGAATTGGAATACCCTAGTTATGTTGGCTAGTTTTAGGTCAGCCTGACACAAGCTAGAGTTATCTTAAAGGAGGAAAAACTTCAATTGAGAAAAATACCTCCCTAAGACTTGGCTTTAGGGCATTTTCTTAATTAGTGATTAATGAGAGAGAGCCCAGCCTATTGTGGGTGGTGCCATCCCTGCCACTGATGGTTCTGGGTTCTAGAAGAAAGCAGGTTGAGCAAGCCACAAGTATAAGTCTATCTTGTCCCTTTAAGAGACAAGCCATGCCCCCTCCCTCCTGCCCCCTCCCTGTCCACTGAGGCAGACTAATCTTCTGTTTCCAGTCTGAGCCCTTTCCTTTTCTGTCTCTCCCCCAAAGAGAGGCAGCTTTTGCCTCTCTCCCTTCCCCCTTCCTCCCCGTTTTTTCTCTCTTTCCCTCTCTCTTTTCCTCTCTCTCTATCCCTCTCTCTCTGCTCTTCTCCCTTCTCCCCTTCCCTTCCATAACCCACTAAATAAATACCCACTTTTCTCTGCATGGTGTGCCTATCCTGTCTCTGTCTCTCACCTGCCGCAGCTGCGGCTCCTCATGGGACTGGCTGCCCCCCCCCAGGTCTCTTACTCACCATGTGGCTCCCTGCCTAGGACCCACTGGCCCTCATAGCCCACAGGCTACTTGGGAGCTGCCTGCCTGGGACTAGCTGCCTTTGTCTCAGGACCCGCTGCCCACTGCCTGCCACCACTCAAGGACCTGCAGCATTTTATTTTTACCATTACATTGGTGTCGTGACTGGGAAACCAAGTCACGGTACCAATGTTATGGTTTAAATAAAATGGCTCTGATAAAATGCTGAAGGGTCCCCGAGGGGCGCAGCGGCAGAAACGCTGCAGGTCCCCAAGTGGCGGCAGTGGGCATCAAGCCATGAGACCATGCCACAGGTCCCTAGGCAGTGGCAGGCAGCAGGCATGAGACCATGCTGCAGGAGCCACGCAGTGGGTGAGAGACAGAGACATGGATAGGCACGCCATGCAAAGTGAGGTTGGATATTTATTTAGTGGGTTATGAAAGGAAGGGGGAGGAGAAGGAGGAAGAAGAGAGAGAGAGAGAAATGGGGGAAGGGGAGAAGTGGGGGAAGGGAGAGAGGCAAAAGCTGCCTCTTTGGGGGAGAGATGGAAAAAGAAAGGGCTCAGACTGGAAGCTGAAGATCAGCCTGCCTCAATGGATGTGGGAGGGAGTGGGTGGGGCTTGTCTCTTAAAGGGACAGGACAGACTATTACAATGAGGAACAAGCCAGTAAGCAGTATCCCTCCATGGTCTCTGCATCAGCTCCTGCCTTCAGGTTCCTGCCTTGTTTGAGCTCCTGTCTTGACTTCCTTCAATGATGAACAGTGTGATGTGAAAGCATGAGCCAAATAAACCCTTTCCTATAGTGATATTTAATTTATAATTTAATAAATAAAGCTTGCCTAAAGATTGAAGGGTAAAGCTAAGCCACTAGAGGTCAGGCAGTGGTAACACACACCTTTATTCCCAGGATTTGGGAGACAGAAGCGGATGGATCCCTGTGAAATCAAGGCTATCCTAGGCTACACAAGATCAATGCAGGAACAAATCCAGGTGGTAGTGCCTCACCTTAATCCCAGTACTAGGGAGTCACATCTTTAGTCCCAGTCCTACAGGGAATATAAAATGGCAGGAGTGAGAGGCTTAGTCTGCTTAGTCTGTGGTTACCCAGTCTTAGTAGAGGTAAGACTTCCCCAGTGGCTTGGCTGCTTTGCTTTTCTGTTTTTCAGGTTGAACACCAATACCTGTCTCTGGGTTTTTATTGTCTGTGCTACACTTTCCTCTCCATGTTGCTTTGGTCATGTGTTTCATTACAACAATAGTAACCCTAACTAGGAAAGAAGTATTATTTTGGCAGTGGTTTCCTTTTAGTGATACACTCTATATGATCTGAGACCCCTTTACTTGCATTAGCAATCTCAAATGTCTCTTACATATTTCTGGTTTGGTTGTCTTATCTCATATGCATACCTGACTTTTCTAGTTTTGGCTGTTCTCGAACTGCTTTGTAGACCAGGCTGGCCTCCGACTCACTGAGATTCACCTGCCTCTGCCTCCCAAGTGCTGGAATTAAAGGTGTGTGCCACCACTGCCCGGCATGAATCTAATTTCTAAGGTCAAATATTGACAACCCCCCAACCAATCCCCCCAAAACAATTTTATTTTTCATTTAAACTCCTTCATTTGCTCTCAGGTTTATATTATTTAGATCTACCTGACTCTTTAAAATGTATAAACTCAGTCTCAACAGAACACAAAGAGAAAATATCTTGCCACAGTTGTTCAGATTCTAAGCCAGGGAGAAATTATATGGAAGCTCACTTGGCCAGTCATGAGTACTGAGTCGTTTGGAAAGTAGCGAACAAACTTTGTCTTTTAGGGTTCTCTTATACCATCCTTTACAAGAGCACTATTCCTTAAAAGGGCACTGCAAGGAAGGTTCCCTATTTTATAAACAGAAAAACTGAGGCAGAAAAGGCTGTCCTGGCTAAATCCATGGGCAAGAGAAGCATAGATAGTATGTGGGTAGGTCTTTTGGCTGTGTTGCTTGCATCCACCTTCAGGGAGATTATGTACCTTCTCAGGTAGACTGAATTCATTCAACTGTGTTAGAAAAGCTTTGGACCATGCACAGAGTTGCAGAAACATCTTTAAGACTGACTCTGCAAAGTAGGGTTTTGTGGGGAAGGACAGACAGTAACGACGGCTGGTCAAGGTAGTAAAACCGGCCCCACAAAATAGGAGTAACAGGAATCTGAGCTTTAAACCATGATGTGAAAAAAGTGCAATCTAATGAGCTAACATCGCACTTCACGGGGAATAGGGCTGAACGAACCGGCTTCGAATTCCCTACAACTCTCTTCTGAAACATTAAGGGAGTAATACTGCGGTTGGGAGAAGACCTGGGAGCCAGGGCAGAAGGTGCCCTCTGGGGACCCTAGGTAGTGATGGCCAGGCAGAACGGGGCGGGGCGGGGCCCGAGGTGAAGGAGACCTTGCAGTTGCCACCGCGCCTGCAGGACCCCTGAGAGTCCGCTCTGGAAAAGCGGGAGAAGAGCGCCAGCCGGGGGGCCTGCTCTCCAGAGGGAAGAAAGCCGGCCCTGGCAAAGGTAGAGCAGACACCAAGAGGCGGTTGGGAGAGCTGGCAGAGCCAGGGCGGAATCGCTGAGTAGAGGTGTGAGGAGGTGGCTTGAAGACTGGGGACTAGGCCCGGACCGGAGCAGCGAGAGAGTGAGGGGAGACCGGTTCCTTCAGCAGCTCCCAATTAGTTTCTGTCAAAGATGGCCAAATTCCACTCTGCCCTTCCCCCTTCCGCGCCTTTTCAAGTCCCCGTCGGTGGCTCCCAGTACTGCCGGAGGCCGTGGGGAGTCCGGGTGAGTGAGCGTCAGGAGGAGGGCGAGGGAAGGAAGGGAACCTCCCCGCCGCGCCACC
>LOJH01058202.1:0-10760 GCA_001685095.1 Ellobius talpinus
GTCTAGTTTCTTGAGTTCTTTATATATTTTGGAGATAAGACCTTTGTCTGATGCTATTTCTCTTCTTCTATGTTTTGCCTCAGGGCTTTCTACCTTTCTTTTTTCCTTCCTTCCTTCCTTTCTTTTTTCTTTCTTTCTTTCTTTTTTTCTTTCTTTCTGTGTGTCTAACTTCCACTGCTTCTTGAGTCTGGCTGGTGGCTGACTGGCTATCTCCCTCATTCTGTCCTCCTCCTCTTCCTCCTCTTCTTGTTCTTCTTGAGCCTAGATTTCTCCTCTTCCTTATTCTCTCTCTCTACCTGCCAGCCCTGCCTATCCCTCTCCTGCCTAACTATTGGCCATTAAGTTTTTTATTAGACCAATCAGATGCCTTAGACAGGCAAGGTGGTACAGCAACACATTTTTTCAAAATTAGGCAAATACAGCAGAAACAAATGCAACACATCTTTCCATCATTAACAAAGGTAGTAGAAGCAAACGTCACACACCTTCACATAGTTAAGTAATATTCCACAGAATAAATAAATGTGACCCATCCTTGCCTAGTTAAAATAATATCCCACAACACCACACCTGTACTCACAAGGCCACACCTCCTAATAGTGACACTTCCTATGAGCCTATGGGTGCCATGTTTATTCAAATCACCATACAGACCAAGGAATGAGGAAATAAGAGTCTTCAAAACTGCATCCTAGTAAGCTTGCTTCTCAAAGTCTGCTAAGCATATTAAAATCTTCTGGGCTTGTGACTCTTCAGAGATGCTTTGAACTACAACAATAGGTAGTAGTCATGAATTTGAGAGTGACCATAGATGCCTCCTTGCACACTGCCTTTTGCTATTCTCTATCTTGGCACAATTCCCTAGCCTCAAATTTTATAATTTAGTTACTTGACCCAGACTGTCATCTTATGGGTTATTCTGGGTCTTCCTCCTACTGTATTAGTTACTTTTCTTTTGCTTTGATAAAATATTATGAGAAAAATCAACTTGCAAGAGAGAAAGAGTCAATTTTGGATTATAATTTTATATGGATAACAGTCCATGATTGAGAGAAGAGGCAAGGAAACAAAGGATAGACATGGTGGTCATAACAGGAAGCTGATAGCTCACATCTTGAACTGAAAGCCAGGAGAAAGGCAACTGGACGTAGGTTGAAAATATAAACTTTCAAAGCCCATCCCCAGTGATGTACTTCCTCTAGCAAAAGCACACATACTAAACTACCCTCAAACAGTGCCACCAATTGGAGACCAAGTGTTCAAATGCCCAAGACTGCAGGGGATATTTCTTTTTCGAACCACTGCATCCTCCACATCTAATTCATCATGAGTTCCTCTCTGATATTTATAAACATGATTCTCAGCCATGGATATATTGATAAATGTTTAAGAAGCAATTCTAACAACAACAGCAAAACCAAACCAAAAGCCAACCAAACAACAACAGAACCACAGTCATTCTTCTGATTTGTAATGTTTGCCAGTTTCTGCTATGCAGATCCAGAAGCTAAGGGCATATTGTCATCGAATATAAAACTGGGCAAGAGAGTGCACAGTTCATCCTTGCAAGCCAGTCAGTCAACTCTGGCATATTGTTGATTCATTCTGTGTCTCCTCTAACTCCTTGTTGTGATTGATTTTAGCACACAGTAAATCACTTACCAGTAGGATTTGTGCAGTATCTTTCCAGTTGGTCTGTCTCCCTCTGGTCTTAAAATCCTGTCACATATATCTGCCATTCCTCACCTACTTATCACTCAGCAACCAAAGCAACTTTCCAAGCCAGGCATCATGATACCTTCTTGCTTCTTGATGCCGAAGCCCCATTCTTTGGCACAGTACAAACCTCAAGATGGTACCCAAGTTCCTTTAAGGTTTAGAGCAGTGATTTTCAATACTGATTGCACCTTTCAACCATCTAAGGAGTCTGTCTTTCTTTAAACATTCTCTTTCCCTCATTGTGCAGTCTCATTGTGCAGTTTTGGCATTAATCCTGATTTCTTAAAATATTGCATTCAGGCATAATTTATCTTAATAAGATTTTTTGGTCTTAGTTTCCTAAAAATTTATATGTTTGAATGTTTTGGCTGCATGTATGTATATGTTCTAAATGCATGCAATGCCCATGGAGAGAAGAAGAAGACATTGACATCCTGGAATTTGAGTTACAGACAGTTGTAAACTGCCACGTGGGTGCTGGGAACTGGACCCAGGTTCTTTGTAAGTGCAACAAATGTTCCTAATCACTGAGCAACCTCTCCAGCTCAGTTACTGATGTTTTGCCCAAGACAAGGGCCTCACTCTGTTTCCTCCGTGCCACCTGAAGAATTTGTTTAAAAATTCCTATGTCAACACAGTGTCCCACATTCATTTCAATAGAAACTCTGTAAGTGATAAGGAGCTTCAGAGTTTTTCATGTGCCCAGTTAACTCTAGGATTTTAATGCCCAGCGAAGTTGGAAAGCTGCTGCCAAGTTTCCTTGCCTCCCTGGCTTCATCTCTTACCATATACTCCCTGTGATACAGTCTAGCAACACTAACACGTAGATCCTGGGAAGAGCTGTACACTTCCTTCCCCAGGAACTTGTATCTGCTGTTCACTCTGATGACTATATTATTGCTCCTTTTTGAAAACTTATTCTTCATTTCAAACTTCATCTAAGATGCTTTCCTGGGTGTCCCATCCCACATCATTTATTGCTTATTGGATTAGTCATATACTGAAGTGTAACAAATTCCCACAAACCTAACAGCTTCAAGCAACATAACACTGATGAACTTTGGGGCAGGAGACAGGGTTCCGTTTAGTTCAGTTCTTTATTTCGGAGTCTTTTATGAGGCTGCAAACACATTGTTAGGTGGGCCTCGGGTCTCATCGGCACTCATGGCCACCCTGCCTTTGTAGTCCTTTTGTCATAAGGTACAGACTTGAGTCATGTGCTTCTGGTTTTGTTTGTTTGTTTGTTTGTTTTTCAGTTATATGGCTGCCTTTATGCCCTTTGTCACTGAGGGTTGGAATTCTACAAAAGTAATTTCTAGACTCCTTTGCCAGTGGACTTCCAGGCAGCTTCCAATAATTGGAAGAACTCGTGGATACTCTGAAGGTGAAAGGAAGATAGAAGACATTTTTCTTTTTCTATTTCTGGTGGCATTGTAATCAGCACTGGGCAGTGACTTGTGGGATTCAGAAAGGCTTCGGGAATTTTCAGTCATGGCTCAGTTCCAACCCTGTCAAATGTTCCAGGCTTGCCAGTGGTAAGTGGATTCTGGGCTCTGGTGACCTGCCTTCTGCTCTGTCACTCAAGCCTAGGGGTGTCTGTGACTTCCTGCAATTAGTCACTAATCTCTGGGTTACTTCATATCGCAGCTTGGGTTCTCTGGAAGCTGATGTTAGTTGTAGTTTGGCAGGCTGGATTATTATTAAAACTGAACTTTTGTGAGAAGCAACAGGACTGGGCAAACGGTGAGTACAGATAGGGTGCAGGTCTGTGAAAGCTTCAGTCAACCCCACAGGGAGATCTAGAGTATATAGGGCTCATCACTTATCTGGCAGTAGGCCAAAATGGTGCCCCAAGAGAGCATGGCTTTGGACAAGACGTTGTTCAAATGCTGAGGCAGGCCCCTAAGACAGCTGACAGCTGTAGGCTGCTTGCTTGCACAACCCCCAGCAGGTGAGACAACAAGACCTTCCATGAAGGGAGTTTGGAGTGGCGCTTCTCAATGTCCTCAACATATCCCTTCTCCCAGCCCCCTGAACACACATTTATAATCAATTCCAGGTGCCTGCTTTCCTTCGTTTGGAAATACATGGAGCACTATTTACTGCCTTGGCTGAACATGAATGAATATGGAAGGCACAGAGCCACCTCTGACATGAGAAGATCATGGGCCATTTATCATAAAAAGATAACAGAGAGGAGGGGCAAAGGCAGCGAGAGGAGGGGAGAGAAAGAGAGAGAGAGAGAGAGAGAGAGAGAGAGAGGCCAAAAGTCAGATGTGAGCCTGACAATGCTCATGCCGTCCACACACCAACAGGCATCACAGTTGAGACAGGCAGCCACGGAGGGATGGAGAAACACTTAAGAAAGGTTGGGAAAACTAAGCCTGGGCGGGTGTGTGTGTGTGTGTGTGTGTGTGTGTGTGTGTGTGTGTGGTGTGTGCAGATGTGTTGCTTCTAGCTTCCTAGGGAAAGGTGCAGGTTACTGTGAGGGAACTCCAGTGTCGTGCTGGCGTACCACGCTCCTGCAAAAGTGCTGCTTTTAAACAGAAGATGGAAGGAGAAAGGAATGGGGGAAAACCCAAGCCAACCACGCTATGTACATGTGCCTTTAAGAGGGTCCCCAGGTACTCTATCCAATGCCCGCCAGGGCTGGAAAACATAGTGGTGACTTAGCTATGTTGCCACAGGAAGTAATATTTTATCAGGAAGCAGGGGAGAGAATGGATATTCAACAGGCAATTGTCAGCCTTGGCTACAGATGGTGACAATGGATTGTAAAATGTGAGTGTTTTCTTTCTTGACAAAGCTCAGAGCTCACATTGCTATGGCTTTTCCCCTTGATTTTTGAATAGTGTGTTGATTGGTGAAATCCCAAATTCAAACCCACTCATCTTCATCATTTTTCTGTCTGAGTTTGGACTATAGAATAGAAGATCCTTGGATGAAGATCGGCAACTGTCACTGGCTAATCTAGTCTGAACTGTTGAAGGAAAGTCACAAAGAGACCTGTCTGCTATCCTGGGAGCCTTCCTCTTGCGGTCCCACAAAGAGGTCTTTAACACTGGGCTTAGCAACCATCTCGGAGTGGGCAGTGGTGCATCACAGGATACCCCAGCCTTCCATCTGATCTCTTGTCGCTATTCACGTGACTGTGCCCTAGTCACCCTGGGGGGCTTACTTGGCGGTTTTCGATCATCTGGCCTTCATGCCCTTCTTGATCCGCCTGCCGCCTGCATTTCCATTCAATCTCCACCACTGTGGAGAAAGCTCTCCTTCCATCTCGTTGAGCTCACTTCAAGTGCTGCTGCCCATACACAAGTTTCTGGCATTCTTTTCGATTGGACCAGACCCTGAGTGCCCAGAGGACTTCGTGGTACTCCACTAGGAGAAGTACTGTGACTGACCCATAATATGGGTGTGCGCTTGATTTAAGTCAAGACCTTTGCCCTATTTATCACTGAAAGGCCAGACCCTAGGGAGGTACCTGCTAAATGGAAGTTACTCTGTACATGTTTTGAGGAGACCATATGATGAAAATATATTATAATTAATGATTGGGGAGTGAACAGATGAACATACACTAAAGGAAATGGGTGAGGGGATGCAAATGGGTCAGCACGATAGCTCAGCAGGTAAAGGTGCTTTCTGCCAAGTACAGTGACGTTTGTTTGATCCCCAGGATGCACATGGTGGAAGAAGAGAATCTATTTCAGAAAGGTTTCCTCTGGTCTTCACTTGTGTGCTGTGGTATATCATGTGAACACACACACATGCACACACAATACATAAATGCAATAAAAATAATAGTGCTGAAGAAGGAAAGAAGGGAAAAGGGTTGGGGGAGGTCAGAAGGGGAGAGAAAGAAGGAAGGGGGAAGAAGGATGGAAGGCAGGAAGGAAAGGAGGGAAAGACAGAAAGGAAAATTCTGATTGAGTGACTGAGTGAGCCTGAGATCACTCTGGGTGAGCGTTGCCTGGCATGGGCACTGACAGAGCCAGGGTGGCTAACTCACACTCAGTGGTCCTCACACCTTGTCTTTGTCAGATCTTTCCTGACAGGAGCCCTCTCTTGTCATCTTGTCATCGCTCATTATCTTTTCTCTATCTGAGTTGCCTTGTATCTTCTTCCCCGCAGATAAAGAAGGAAATCCAACTTAGCAAAGCTCAGCCTGACCATGGGGAAGAGCAAGCCTCAGCTGCCTGCATTCCAGACAGCAGCTGTGGTGCAATGACTGGCTGAGACAGGTCTCTCAGAGGTAGACAAAGACAGGAGCACCATCCAAGAGGGGCCTGGCAGGATGACTTGTCATTTAACAGGAGGGAAAACCCCAGGCCATTCCACAAAAGAAGTAGAAAATCAAGCCGCAAATGCAAAACCAAAAAGCTATATTGGCCAAGCAAAAGAGTCACGTTTGGCTGGACTTTAAAGTTAAAAAACAAACAAACAAGCAAAACCAAACAAACAAAAAACCGCAGCAAACTAAGCAAGCCACTAATCAAATAGGCAGACTGATATGTAAAGCCAGTGAAGCGAGTCCTGCTGCTTTAACTGGGCAAAGCAGCTGGCTTGAGTTTGGGGGAAGCTTATCTTTTTTCTAAGACCACACTACACTTGCTTTCAGCAGATTTTACACAAAACATAAGGGAAGGATAAAATTCCCAGATTCTGATAATAATTGGATCTCTCTATACATATACCTACATACACATGTGAGTGTGTATATATATATGTATATGTTTGTCTCTGTATGTGTGTGATATGTATATATAAAATGTATGTATGTTTGTCTGCCTCTCTCCTGTCCTTCTTCCTCCCCCTCCCCCATCTCTTTCCTCTCCATTCCTATCCCCCTGCCTCTCTCCTGTCCTAATTCATGCTTTCATGGTCTCTTTCTCACACTGTGTCCTCCTCTCATACCATCCTTGGCTACTAGGCAGGGCCACAGGGTCATGTGTCCTCTCGAAGGTGTTGTTCTTTGATTGAGAAATAAGTAGCAATCACCGTTTCCAGAAAGAAAAGCTCTCTTCAGAGCCAGGAACTACATTTCCCTCCTGTGATATCATAACGAGGGCTAGAATCAGACTGAGTACTTGGGGACAGAAGACATTTCATTTCAAAGCATTTAGCAGACATTAACGAATCCGGCTGGCCTGGTGAGGGGAGTGGCTTCCTGTTATGAAGGTGTAGCTGGGTTCCTAGCCCCTTAGCGCACATGGTGCTTCTTTTTGTGCAAGGGGGTTAAAGTGAAAATGAGGGCAGCACAGAGCAAAGCCAGTCCGCTGTATTAAATCAGTGTTCTTTGTGCTAGTCCCATATCCTTGAAAGCTGCCTTCTTATCAGATTCCAAATCGAAGACACACCTCCTATTTCAGGCTGGACCTGAACAGAGATCATTGTTTCCACCCACTTCTCCTTCCGGTTAACGGAAATGTGGCATCCAGGCAGGAGTCTCTATGCTGAGATTAGCAAAAAAGTCAACCCGAAACTCTGCGAAACACTGGATGAAGATGGTGACAGACAGATGACGCGAGGTAGCAAGTAGGCTAATGGTCTGCTCCCGCAAAAGAAAGCTGTCCTGACCTCTGAGTGCCTGAGGGAAAGCAACTGTTGAGATTAAGATTTAAGTGATCTTGTGCGCATGTGTGTCCCTGCATATGCAAAGGAAGAAGAGGCCAGAAACAATAGTGCATGAGAGCATACACTAAGCTATCAGATGAAAGTAATCCAGTCATTGTGCTAATCTTTCTCCAGAAGGCATCACATTCTTAAGGGAAAAATGGGTCCCATTTGTTTTTAGATTTATTTATTTTATGGGTATGAGTGTTTGGCCTGCATGTATGTATGTACACCATGTGCATGCCTGGTGCCCATGAAGGTTAAAAGGGAGATCAATCCCTGGAATTGGAGTTACAGATGGTTATGAGCCGTCAAGAGACGGATAGGAATAGTGAGGGCTGTATTCCAGGCAGTAGGAAAGGTTTGGTCAGCAAAGGACATAACGACAACAACAAAATTACAGTATATGAGACACTTGTCTTGAGTTGCCTTCTTTACAACTCTGAAATCTGGACAATGAAATGCTCCTTGGAGCAGTGGCCAAATGTGTTTGGGATGGCATGTGTCAGGAGGATTCTAGGCATCACACAAAGAAACAGGGTGCACAGCGGTAACATTAAGAAACACCTCCATTGACAAAAGGGAGTAAACTACAGGATACAGCACTGGCACTTGAGGTACATAGGCCATGTTATGAGAATGAAGGATGACAGATACCTGATGATAGCACTGCTTGGAGGAGTGCACGGGATAAGACAAAGAGGAAGGCCCAAAAATGCTGGATAAACAACATAAAGGAAGACTGTGGAACTTTTGGGCATGACGATAATATAAGCATCTAGGACTTCCCAGGATAGGAACAACTGGAGAATCGCCATAAACTGGCTGGTCATGCATGCTTAAGCATTGCCGGGGGCATAGATGATGACGACGAAATCATGAGCCAGTGTGTAGGTGCTGAGAACTGAGCCCAGGTCCCCTGCAACAGCAAGTGTTCTTAACTACTGAGCTATCTCAGCACCCCCCCAAATGGGCTGCATTTTTGAACGATTCTGTTTTGTGAGTTCTCCACACAACCTTTGATTATATAAAACTGCTAGGATCTTCTGAATTTCTGCAGATCTGCATCTTTCCAGATTCTTACTTTGGTGAAAAGGCAGGAGTAGCCACATTTGGTTGTTCTTAAGGCTGATCCCAGGGTTGGCCAGGTGCCTGACATCCTCATGCTGGAGACCTTAGTCATCAAACTGCACAATAAGCACCAATTAGGTCAAGATGTCGAGTTCTATGAGGATGTCTTGAGGGTACAACTGTGTTTTCTCTTTCCTTTAGTATTATGCAATTGCAAATCTGGGATTGCCAGTGGTAGCCATCTGAGATATCTTGTTCATCTCATAAAAAAGGAAGCCTCGCAGAGTGATGGTTCTTAGGAAGTGACCCAGTCATGGCTTAGTACATGTTTCTCTGTAATGTGTTCCTGGTCCTCTATTCACGATGTGTGAAGAAAATGCTCCAAACTCCAAGTTCCTTTCCTTCTAGCAATAAAATAAATCTAAGCTTAAATAAACTTGTTTCCTGACTGCACTTTCCATGCTCCTCTTCCAAAGAACTTTCTGGAAAGGAGAACCAGCTCTATAGCTCTCTTTCCTCTGCTAGGAAGATTAAAAAGGGTCAACTGACCCAAGATGGGCTTTCTTCCATGATTTGGGAATTCAGGTGCAGCAACATAAGTATGTTTCTGTTGTGGTACTTGTCAGGATTCTATAGACAAGCAGACCAGTGGGATAGATAGATATACATAGGACAATGATATAGATGGAAATTATATAGTTACAGAGATGTAGGCATAGACATATTGAGAAACTTACTTGAGTCACTGACCTTCGTGATTATGGAGGCTGACAAACCCTAAGATCTGTGATCTGTGAGCTAGAGGCCCAGGAGAGTTAATGTATAATCCTAGTCCAAACTCAAAGGCCTGAGAACCATGGTATTCAATGGTACAATTTCTGCTCTGAGTCTAAAGGCCCAAGATCTTGGACTGCTTGTGTCCAAGACAGTAGAAGATTTATGTACCAGCTAAAGTACACAGTTCATCTTTCTTTTATTGTTTTGGTTCTGTTTGGGTCCCTTGTGGATTATATGACACTTGTTCACTTTGGTGATGGCAACCTTCTCCATACAGTCTATCAATTCAAATACTATTCTGGTATAGAAATACCCTCACAGATGTATTTGAAATGTTTTAACAATTATCTGGGCATTCAAATTGACATGGAAAACTGACCATTGCAACATGTACCCAAGAGTACCAATTATCCCATGTGTAAGGAGAAATAGAATGTGTCAGTCACTGGGACAGAAGTAAGCCATCACAAAATATTAATGGTTTCATACACAAGACTCAAGGAAAGAGACCCATGACCTGGTTTGCAATAACTTTTCATTTCTGTTTCCATTCTTCATGGGTCATATTGTTCTTTCTGTTCTTGGGTTCAGGGAGACAGCTTCACAGTCTTCTAATAACTGTTTCTTTCTCTTAAAATAGTTCAATTAGATTTCTTACATGCTCCAAATTCCATATGTTATGCATACTTTTATTGCTTCCGCCAAATTCAGTGCCTTCTGTGTTAATCTTCTACTGCTGTCTAAAACATTGAGCACAAAATTTAGCAAATTAATCTTTGAGGATCAGGAACCTAGATATGACCTAACTGGTCATCTGATTGACCATCTCTTATAAACCTCCAATCAAAACGTCGCTTGGGCCATAGTTCCATCTGAAGACCAAACTTGGGGAGGTATTCTTCTAAGTCCATTCATGTGGCTTCTTTCAGGCTTCAAAAGTCTGCTTCCAAGTTCATTCACTCATATTAACCTCTCTACAGGGTTGTCTCATGATGTGGCAGTGGCCACCCTAAAGCAAGTAATGTAAGAGAGAATGAGAAGAAGCATCCAAAATAGAACCCATGGTCTCTTTAGTGAACTTAATCTTGGAATCCATATCCTACAACTTCTGCCATATTTGATCTATTAGAAGTGAATCACTAACATACCCTCAAGGCAGAAAGAAATTCAGTGGCATGAATACCAGAAGGCAAGGCTCATGGGAAGAAAGAGTTCTTAGAGGCTGTCTGCCATAACTTCCTATGTCAGATTAATACTCAAAGTTCAGTAAATATATATTTATAGCAGGTATCTTGTATTTTCTGTACCCTTTTAGTCTCATATCTTTATGTTTATGGACATCACCTGATTGAACAGAGAAGCTGAAGCCGTCCATCCCTCTTCCAGGCAAATGCTTATACTGATAACTAAGGTTGAAACTTATCACCAGCTTTCAAATTCTTCAAAAGCAGAAACTGTTCTCATACTTTGCAGTGAGAGACATAACATGTCAATAAAGATACCATTGGTGACTGACTAGACCTATAATCACACACACACACACACACACACACAGAGAGAGAGAGAGAGAGAGAGAG
>LOJH01058203.1:0-11442 GCA_001685095.1 Ellobius talpinus
GCATACACACAGACAAAATATTGCATACATAATAAATAAATAAATATTAAAAAAGAAGAAAGAAAATGAAAGAAGGCAGCATGCTAACAATTATATAATCTCAAAGGCTCTGGCCATAACAAAGCAAAAAAAAAAAAGAAAAAAAAACATTTCCCTCCCTCTTTCCTGCAAGGCTGACTTGACCCATCATGCCTTAGACCTAATAGAGCTCACTGCCCCTAGAGCTGGAGCAGCTCACCTGTGAAGGAGTGCAGGTACTGCCTGAGTGTTGTGCATGCAAATACTAATGCATGTCCTACTTCATTTGGTGGAGCAAAGCTGTGGAGGGTGTGGGTCAGGTGGTTGGACCACACACTGGTATAATTGGGTCAGAGGGGGAATGTAAACATTCTGCCACTGCCAGGCTTCTCAATGCCTCTGATTTTAACACATACCCCCTACTGACCAAAGGTTAATATTTATGGCACAGTGTCCATTCCGCAGCAGGCGGGGGTCGATTTTCATTTTTCTTTAGTTTATTTAAAGACTTTCTAATTTATGCTAAACCAGAAACACGATTTGCATTTCAATATGAGAAAATTAGGCCTACCTCACAGATTAACTCAGAAGCTTTAGGGGACTACGCTTTGGGGGGGAAAAGGAAATCCAAGAACAGCAAAATTCAAGGAAAAACGAAATCAGAAATAAAAACAAAGACAGGAAGAGACACATGGCTGACAAATGAAATAAAACAACAGCAACAGCAAAACCAAAACAAGAATCTTAGTGGGCTTTGTTTCCTTAAATATTCCTGTGACGCTATCCTGTGTGTAAAACATCCGTCTGTCTATGTTCTCTCTCCCTATCTGTCATTCTCTCTGTCTCTGTCTCTTTCTGTCTGTCTCTCCCTCTCCTCGATATTTTTAATTGGACCGTATATACATGAAAACTGAGTAGCACAGAAGAAACATGTTCAGTTTTTCTGGTCAGTAAGTGTGAACCAGTTTAAGAGACGATGACACTGTGTTTAATGCCATACGTCAACAAACTGCTGATAGCTTATTTCATCCTCTATACTCTCTTTTTTCCTTTATGAAAATATGTCTTTTTCATGACATATATTATTACAATTTTTTTCTCCCTAAACTTCTTCCAGTTCCTCCTCCCCTCCCTTCTCAATGAGAGCCATAATAACCTTTCTGTTTCTTGTTAGAAAACAAATAGACATCATAGGAATAATGATAAATGAAATAAAATAAAAGCAAAAAATGTTGGAAAAGAATAAACAAACAGGAGGAAAAGAGCCAAAGACAATGGACACATAAGAATGTAGAGACACACATGTTCAAAAACTCAGGGAGGAATGGGAATCCCAAACTGGTGGGTCAGGGCTACATGTGAGGTTGCAAGCTTTCAGAGATGTATCAGAATCTGTCTACTGTGCATTTCAGGACGGCAGGTTTTTTGGAAGGAGAGGTTGTTCTGATTATTGCTCTGAAAAGGTTACCTCCTGAACCAGAGGCATGTGAAAGCACCCCTTCTGGGAACCCCTTTCCCACAGAACAAGTTCAAACTATTGCCCTAAAATAAAATTCACTGAGAGCTCATCCTATTTGCTCTGTTACATGCAAGGAACACTTATGAATATGTTTTGAGATAGATAACCTTCCCAGACCCTGCCAGGCTAGTAGAAAAAATATTTCACAGACACTATTCTCTATTTTAGAAAGTAACTAAAATATATTAAAAATAATTTAAGAAATAAAGATAATATTTGAAAATAAGAAGTCAGGTGTAGTGACACACACCCTTTATCTCAGCACTCAGGAAACAGATGCAAGTTGTTCTCTGTGAGATCAAGGATAGCCTGATCTCTACATAGTAAATTCCAGGCCAGTCAGAGCTACATGATGAACCCTGACTCAAAAAAAAGAAGAAGAAGAAGAAGCATTTTGAAATGTTCACAGTAAGAGATTCAAAAAAAATTATAGTATCAATGCACTGTACTATAACCTGGGATCCTAGGCTATACACAAAGTAAAACAGAGTTGAACACCAACATTCATCCTTCTCCTTTCATTCTGAGGATGCATATGAATAGCAGCTTTCTACATGATGTCATGTATTCTTTGCTGTGACAGATTGGATGCTCAGAATATAAGCTAAGATAAATTTTTAATTGTAAGTTTTCTTTATCAGGTATTTTATCATAATAATGAGAAAAGTACTAAAAAGAATGTTGGTACCAGAAGTGGGGTTATGAAAAAAAAAACTGAGCACATGGTTTTGTTGTTTTTATGTTTCTAGAATTCTTTCTTGGGAAGAATATGGAAGAGCTAAGAAATCAATCTGGGCTAGAAATAAGCTCAAATGCTGTAAACAAAGCATTATTCTTGTGGTAACTTGCAAGACAAGGAAGCTGAGATTAGTGCACACAATGGAGTCCTAGCTCACAGGGTTTCATATGTGAATAAAGACTCTATCAGAAAGTGGTTTAGAAGCTTTTCTTGCTATAATATTTAATATTACATATGCTTCATATTCCCCATTATCTTACTTAGGGTCTTATTGCTGTGAAGAGGTACTGTGAACACAGTAACTCTTTTAAAGAAAAACATTTAATTAGGGCTAGCTTCTAGTTTCAGGGGTTTAGTTCATTATTGTCATGGTGCATGGTGGCATGCCCTCAGACCTGGTGACTGAGAAGGAACTTTGAGTTCTACATCTTAACCTATAGGCAGCACAAGGAGACTGTGCCTTGATGTGAGATTCCCCTCTGTATGCTGTGAATGCCATTGGTTAATAAAAGAACTAGCTTGGCCTGATAGGGCAAAAAAATACAGCAAGGCGGGGAAAACTAAACTGAATGCTGAAAGAAGGCAGATGGAGTTTAGGAGAAGCCATGGAGCTATAGCCAGAGACAGACATGCTGGCACATTGCCGGTAGGCTACCAACCTCATGGTAAAATATAAAAAATGGAAATGGGTTAAATTAAGATTTAAAAGTTATCCAATAAGAAGTTAGAGCTAATAGGCCAAGCAGTGATTTAATTAATACAGTTTCTATGTAGTTATTTCGGCTCTGGGCAGCCAGGACAAACAAGCAGTCTCCTACAACAGTGCCACACATTGGGCAGTAGCTCAAGCATATGAGAATTCAAATCCTGCCCCCACATTGACCTGCTTCTTCCAACCAGGAGACACCTCCCTATAGTGTCTCTTTCTGTTGTTCAGCATTCAAAAACATGAGTCTATAGAACCATACCTACTTAAATCACCACACCCATGCCCCAAAACCTTGTATGAGGAGAAAATGAAAGGTGATGCAGTAAATATTTGGTGGAGGAAATTTCCAGAGAGCAGAGCATCAAGGCTGTGGCTACTGCTCTGTGCTTTTACTCACTACAGAGATAGTCAGCAGATAGGAAGGCGTGGGGAATGCTCTTGCTGCTGAGCTTTCCCTGCTATAGTGGAGCAAATCTCCAAAGCATGAGCCAGAATAAAGCCGTAAATTGCTTTTGTCATTTTTTCACAGTAACAAGAACAGCAACTAATTCAAAGCTCTTTACTATGCATAAAATATGCTAATAAAATGTATTTTAGAAAGGAAGCCAGGACTATCATGTCTCACAGCATGCCTTAAGTATGTTTAATTTCTCTGACCACTAAATATTAACTTACTGCTTGGTCAGTTACTGAAGTCTTAATTAATGGAGCACTTTTTAAGTTCTAATTTGCTAGCATTGAATCTAGGAAGTACAGAACAAATGCTATTCACATTCTCTCTTTCATATATATATAACTCCTATATATATACACACACATAGAATATATAAAACCTGTATATGCAATATAACAGTTACTCTTACTAAAAGTAATATTTAAAAGTTTGCATATTGATAACTATTGCATTTTAAAATCTTAATTTTATGTATTTCTTTACCTAAACACCTCAACATGCTTCAATGTGAATAATTTTGATTTATTTGAAATTTTTCTTTATTTCAAAATTTCCTGGACTCTCAACACATTCCAAACATGAAGGCACCATGAATTTGAATGTGGGACTATAATTTTGTAGTTCTATTTCTACTGGTAAATATTTCCTATTTTTGTTTAATATATGTTTAGTTTGCTGAAATCATACTATGCTTGTTTCTTAGAACATATGCAACAATTTGTCATACATCTGACATCTTAAAATGACAGAAAATTATCCTTTCACAGTTCTAGAGGCCAAACATTCAAAGTCAGGCTGTCAGTGAGTCTCCACCAGAGGCTTGAGGGAAGAAAGATTCCCTGTTCTTCCTGCTGTGAGAGCTGCCAAATCTCCCGGCCTATGGCCAAATCTCTAAATCTCTGCCGGGTCTTCACATCTCCATCTTGTCTCTTTTCTCTTTTGGGGGTTTACTGGATCCCTGATGTTGGAATGAGGTCTACTTAGTAAAGCAGGACATCCTTTTTACCACCTGATCTTCAAATTAATTACATCTGTATCTATGCTTTAACCCCCTCCCAAAATAGATGACAAGATATTTCTAGAATTCAGGGCTGGGAATGTGCACGCCTTTTGAAGAACGACACAGTTGTACCAGCATGTATACCTTTCTTAATCGTCCCTTAAGAATAAACTACTTCTTTTTAGGTGTAGTAAATGTGCCTGTTTTTCATATCTTTTTAATTTTTATAGAAAATCATTTATATTAATTAAATATACAGGTATGTTGATGGATTGGATTACATTTGAGATTAATTTTTAGCAAAATCCTCATTTTAATGAAGAGATTTTTGTTAGTTTTCTTCCTGATAGCTACTTAAAGGTTTTGATTTATTTACAATCAATATTTTTCACAGTAGATAAACTTCATTTTAATGTATAATGATAGCCTTACTGGAAAGCTCTTTCTGTTTGTGCTATCAATTATGTGTCACTTTGTGTAGTATCTTTAATCAGTGAAAGGGGAGTATCCCAAAGGCAGAGAAGATGTGAAGGTGTTTGTACTGACACGCAGGATTAGCATCTGGAAGCATTACAGGGAATTCCAGAAAAATACTGGCACATGTTTCATGTTGGATAAGTCCCGGTGAAAGAGACATACAGACCCTGGAACATGACTTAACTCCCAAGTACCAACAAACAGACAAAAATCAAATAGTATCCTAAAACCCTTCATTTGCTCATTCATTTCAATATTTGTTTTTGGATTTGAATTTGTCTTTGAGGTTGAGGTGTGTTTCTTGTAAACAGCAGAAGGCTGCATCCTGTTTTTTGTGTCCATTCTCTTAGCCTGTGTCTTTTTATGGGGAAATTGAGTCCACTGATATTAAGCGATATTAATGACCAGTGGTTGTTAATGCCGGTTATTTTTCGGTATTATTGCTTGTGTGTTTCCCTTCTTTGGATTATGTTGGTGGGGGTTATCAGATGCCTGTGTTTTTGTGGGTGTAGTTAGCTTCCTTGGGTTGGGGTTTTCCTTCTACTACTTTCTGTAAAGGTGGATTTGTGTATACGTATTGTTTAAATCTGTTTTTGTCATGGAATATCTTGTTTTCTCCATCAATGGTGAATGAAAGCTTTGCTGGGTATGGTAGTCTGGGCTTGCATCTGTGATCTCTTAGTTTCTGCAGCACATCTATCCAGGACCTTCCGGCTTTTATGGTTTCCACTGAGAAGTTGGGTGCAATTCTGATAGGTTTACCTTTACATGTTATTTGAACTTTTTCCTTTGCAGCCCTTAATATTTTTTTCTTTATTCTGTATGGTTTTTTGTTTTGTTTTCATTATTATATGGAGGAAAGGATTTTTTTTATCCAGTCTATTTGGTGTTCTGAAAGCTTCATGTACCTTTATAGGGATATCCTTCTTTAGGTTTGGAAAGTTGAACTTGTACAATGTTGAAATCTCACACCATGAAGTGTCCTTGAAAATACCATTTTCACAGTTTTTTGACTGTTGTTAGAATATTTCTGTTTTCCTATTTTTTTCTGTCAACTCTTGCTACTCAAAAAGCAGGATGTAAAATTGTGACAAAGCTCTCTGTCACTACAATGCACATGTGTGATACAGATGAGCTTTGGTGACACCAAAAGAAAGATAGCATAGTTCAATTAACTAACACAACTGCATTAAGTCAACAAACAAAGCTCAAGCCAAACACAGACTAAGATTTGTTGTATGTGAATAGACCCAGAAGAAAAACAATGAACATATGTAGTTCAAGCCACTAGAGCATTCATTTTCTTTTAGGTGCTGAAGAAGACCAGAGATGTATTTGCTTTGATCATATTTGCTTTGACTCCATTCAAATTCAGTTCTTATTATTGCTGATATATTTGGACTTATCCCAAAGACTTGGTTTCTATTTATCACTTCTTTTAAATTCCTTTCGTTTATTTGTTTATTCATTTTGAGAACCGCAGACTTAACTAGGATCATATGTGTGACCACGTTGGTGGTACATATACTAGAGCCGAGTCAGCACATCAAAGGTGTGTAGGGATATAGCTAAAGAAAATGACAGTCTCATCCCTAGAAACCATCAGTTGCCAGTAGTGCATCAGGGATGGGTAGGCCCTTTGGGTATCCCCTCAATTCATGATTGACTACGGATGAGCCCAGTCTTGTTTAGGCACACTGCATGTCACCATAGCTGCCATGAAGTCATGACTGCATTGGCTTTGCCAAGTCAGTGTTTCCCAGCACTTCTTCCTTCTTAGTCTCTTACATTTCTTCCACTCCCACTTCCTTTCTACCAGTTCCCCAATGATCCCTGGGATTTAGAGGTTGTGCTTCAAACACAGGCCTGTTTGTGCCCTTCTCTTACTCTCAGATTCTGAGCAGCTCTGAACTTCTGCTGTTACCACCTTTTGTTTAGAAAAGGAGGCTTCTATGCTTAAGGAAGTAGCATTTATCTGTGATTATAAACATAGTTAAAGGTGGTGTGGCATTGGGACAATTCAGTTAACTACCACCAGTAAGTTTGTCTCTAGGATCTAAGACTTCATCACCCTTAGGTTTTCTGACTAGCTTTAGAGTACCAGGTGTGAGGATTTGGCTTCTTATATTGAACAGAAAATAATTATTGTGTTTTTTCCTGTTTATAGACCAACTGAAGAGAGATATGGATAATAATATCTTTATATAGTCAAATGTTGTTGATGTAGTTTACATAAAAAAGAACATTGCTTCAATTCTAAAAGTGTTCTATGGATACTAAACCAATGTCATTTTGATAAAAATAATGTACTTAATAATAGGAAACCATCTTACATTTTTGGTGTGTTCTTTCCAGTCTAATGATACATTAATACTGTTCTCAGAGCTCAAGGGTTTGAAAAGAGCAGAGTAAGTGCCACAGTGGGATTTATTGGCACAAATAGTGCAAATCATTAAATTTGCACCATAGTGTTCTACAACTCTGTTTTAGAAATAAAATATTATGGTTGGTCATAAGATGTGATCTGTCTACCACTGGCACAAAGTTCTACAAATACAAGTTCATTGCACATAGTGCTCATGACTCTGCTGAACTTCTAGAATAATTACTGGTCCCTGCTTTAAGATTCTGAGTAGGTTCAAAATGTCAGGTTACGTGATATTTGAACTTGAGTGAGGTTCAAGGTAAGCTTGTTATATTTAGTTTCTGGATTGCAGAAAGTGAAAACATTGGGTCATGGCAAATTTTCTGTAGGTAAAAAAAGACTTCTTTGAACATTGTGAGTCCACAACTTCATTAGAATAGCATTTCCATGTTAAATTTGCAAGAGAAACTGAATTAGATCAGAAATGCAATGTGTGTTTAGTGGTCCTAAGAAAGAATGACGGCTTAAACATCTCCCTCTCTCCTTGGCATCAAGATCACAAACAGTCCTAAGCAACCTTAGGAATGCTAAACAGGAGGATCCATTTCAAGGCTGCCTTCTTCCCTGAGCAAAATCTACAGGACTCTGAAACACCTGTGTACCCAAATGACACTGTTTCACCTTCGTTTCTTCTTCTACCATCTGCACCTAGGCTCTTACCCTCTTCTATTTTTTCTTAATCTCCTTCTGAAAACCCCAATGTTTTTACTTCAAATACTCCAAACCCTCCCAAACCAATAAAATTTCCTCATTGTTTTTTCTTCACAAAACCCCTTAAGAATAAAAGTAAACTACCAAATGCTGCACCCAACAACTGGCAAACATAAGACTAGGATAACCTGTCATCTGAAATCCAGGAGAGGTGTTTTCTATGTTTGTATGAAAAAGGTATCGATGCTTTGATTCAGTATAAGACATTCAAAGATGAAATTATGCTTAAAAACTTCTTTATGAAATGTGACAACTTGCTACAGCCTTGAGACACTGGCTAATTCTCTATTTAACAGGATGGTGGTACAGGACACAATATTCTTTGTATAACTTCTAGTTAATTACTCTGCTTCTGTGGTTTTCCTCACTTTCTTTTGCAAAGCCAAACTATAATAGCCTTGGCCTTGCTAGCACCCCACTTTATGAAAGAAAACCCATCCTTTAATGGTCTCTTTATCTCTTTAGTATATATTAGGTGAAACGCCCAGTTGATGCTTGATTAATACATAGATTATGTGTTGTGCATTGTCATAAAAAAGGACATCTTTGAATTATCTAGCAGGATCACCTCTTTGGGGAAAGTGGCAAACAAAGTTATGGAATGTTAATGACATTACCAAGCTCTAAAACATTGGAAGGCAGGAAAAAAACTCAGTTATCTAGACAGGACCAGTGATATACACATGACGTGCAATTCTACATCTATTTTTCATATGAGTACTTAGTATAATGACTAAACACTTGATTTGAGAATGGAAGCATTCGTCCCAATGTTTCAAACCCAAATACTTGCACATAAAATGTGTCATATTCTTAATTTAGAGAGTGATAAAATGCTTTAAACTCAGGAGTTATTTGATATTTAAATATTTGTGTGTTGTGGAAAAAATGGTACCAGGTCTTTGCAAACTAGCAGAGACATCGAGGATAAGTGACCTTGAGAAGAATTGTTTTGAAACAAACCTTCAAAATAGACTTTTATATTAGCAAAACAAACCCACATGCAATTTCAGGAGCATTTAATCTTACCCTTAAAATGAGGACCTTCAAAAATAAGGAAACAAATCCAAGTTAAATTAATTTGGCTGTTAGCTTCAGTGGCAATGAAAGAGTTTCCCAAGTAAGTACGACTATGAGAAATATTCACACACAGAGACACATAAGCATGCACACAAATGCACTATGCACACATAAACACAAACAGACATGTACACACAAAATGTACATAATATATGTACATGCATGTGCTTATTTCCATGTACCCACACCCACACCCACATATTGAACTGCAAAATTGTGTCAGACTTCTAGACAAAATAGCTGTAAACATTAGAATGCCTGACAACTGCAAAAATAACTGAAAGTGACAGTAGCAGATATTATACACAGTTGAAGCATGTAATTTACTTCTTAGTGAAATTAAACATACTATAATAGTCTAGCTTCCAGGCAGCAGTACCATTAAATTTGCAGTAGTAGATTATGACATCACATGAAACCCCAGGATATATACACATTAGGATCTGTCTATTATGGTTTGTAATCTGTATTGCTGTTCTGGTTAGCTTTTCATTTAATTCATTGCAGGCTTCTATTTTTTAAAAAAGACAAATAACAGCAATCGAAGATGCTGTTCTGTGCAGTAGCTCTTATGCCTCGGGATGCAGTGATGTCACATTGCAGAATCAGTGATGATAGCTTATATCTGAGAAGCATTAAGAAGTCAGAATTATACTGAACAATGTAATAACATTAACCTTTTTATGGCCAATAAGTATAATTTGAGAGGGTATTCTAACTCACCTTTATTTTTTTAATGTTTTTTAGCTAACTAATATTGTGCAATGCAAGAATAACAATAAAGCCTTTTATTTTAATAGAGAGTTTATATTGTACAGTAGCAATCACAGCCAAATGTATTGCATTGAAATCATTACAAGTTTCCACTCTTATGGGCATAAGAAAAGAAGATATGCAGGCTGCAGAGAGAGCTCTGTTGCCATGCAAACAGGGAACTCCATTTTGGCCCCGAAACCCACATAAAATAGCTGTACATGGCATGTACACCTGTAATCCCAGTATTGAGGAGGCAGATACTGGCAGATCCCAGAAGCTCACTGGGCAGGAAGCCTAGTCTATTTGGTAAGTTTTAGTCCTAAAAAAGAAACCTCATTACATAAATTCACACACACACACACACAGAGAGAGAATTTTCTTGAGAAATGAAGCAAAGGTGTCCATAGAAATGCGCACATTTGAACATATGTATATATAAACACACCCCAGAAAGGTTAAGAAAATTGATTGTGAACATTCTAAAAAATATTCCTAGTAATTTGTGTATCAAAGAATTTTTTGGAGGAGCTTACGATTCAGATTTAACATTTTCAAGGGCCTCAAGAATTGTGAACTTTGTTTCTTTTGAATTATGACTCTTAAAATTTGAGAAGGCTTGCTGAGAATCCCTTATGGTGGCTGATGGAAAGATGTCCTCCCTAGATGTTTCTAATGTTGCACAAAGGTATTTAGGCAACTTGTGCCCTGCCTGAAACAATGACCTGTAAAAATCCTTCCTTCTCCTTGATGGATGCTGAGGACCAAGCAGAGGAAAATGGCTAGACAAAGCGTCTCCAACTGAAGGCTGCAGTTTTGGCAGAAGAACCCAGATTCTTGCCTCATAGATTAGGACTCTTTTTATCATAAGATACTAAGTGAATCCTGAAGAGGCTGCTCAAGTAGACATAGAAGAAAAATGCATTTGTTTCATGGAAACACATTCCACGGGACCACACAGACTCTGTGGAAGATGAGTCTTTTGGTCACAGTAGGGCATGAGATTCTTCCCCTCTTACTACAAATAGCCCATCACCTCTCTCAATGTGCCTCTCTGTGTTATTTGTGCACCTCAGAAAACTGGAAATTAAAGTGGAATGTGGATTACATAGTAAGAGTCCTTTTATCTTGAGACAGGAAACTCTTACAGGCTTAAAGTAAAGAGAGAACATACAAATAACACATAAGTTCTCAATCGTATAGGAAAATACCCATTTTTACCATTCCAATGAGATAAATGCTTCTACCACTACAACTTTTCTTGTGGTCAATGTACCAACTTATCAATGATTGTCCAGTAACAGCAAATTTGGGATAAAGCAGAGCAGAAAGCAGAGGTTTGAAGACAGGCATATTAAAAAGTACATCTGGATCGTGAGGTGAAAGAATTCTGAGCACAGTTTTATAAACAATGGCAATGGATGAGAAAGAATGAAACATGTAGGGACTGGGACTTAGAAAAAGCAATGGAGAATTGCATCTTCAGCCTTATAGCCTTGAATGGACTGTGATGTAGGTGGGTCATCTGTCTATGTGTTACTTTCATTGGTTAATAAA
>LOJH01058205.1:0-10426 GCA_001685095.1 Ellobius talpinus
TCGGGGTATAAGCTAGCTGTGTGGGAGCCGGGCGGGACGAAAAGCAGGCCTGCCGCTCCCCTATCTCTACAGGTATCACATTTTCTTTATCCATTCTTCAGTTGAGCAGCATCTAGGTTGTTTTGAGGTTCTGGCTATTATGAATAATGTTGCTTTGAACATAGTTGAGCAAGTGTCATTGTGGTATGAATGAGCATCCTCTGGATATATGCCCAAGAATGGTAATGCTGGTCTTGATTGATTCCCAATTTTCTGAGAAATTGGCATACTGATTTATTATCGGGTTTCTATTCTGCCAAGTTCCCACAATTTTTAAGTCCCAAAGAAATCACACAGGGGTCTATATTAGTTATAAACTGATTGGCCCATTAGCTCTTATAACTTATATTAGTCCATTATTCTTGTCTATGCTAGCCACCTGGCTTGGTAACTTATTCAGTGAGGCAGTCACCTCTTACTTCTTCTGTGGCTGGGTCATGACTGCAGACCAAGCTTTCCTCTTCCCAGAATTCTCCTGTTCTTGTCTCCCTGCCTCTGCTTCCTTTCTGGTTGTCCTGCCTATACTTCCTGCCTGGCTACTGACCAATCAGCGTTTTATTAAAATACAATTGATAGGGAACAAACCATTGTCCCACAGCACTGATTGTGCCAGTTTATACTCCCAACAGCAGTGTAGGAGTGTTCCCCTTATTCCACATCCTCTCCAACATAAGCTGTCATCAGTATTTTTGATCACAGATGTAAGATGATATCGCAGAGTCATTTTGATTTGCATTCCCCTAATGACTAAGGATGCTGAGCAATCCCTTAAATGTCTTTTGGCCATTTGAGATTCTTCTGTAGAATATTCTCTGTTTAGATCGGTACCCAAGTTTTTAATTGGGTTATTTGGTGTTTTAATGTCTAGTTTCTTGAGTTCTTTATATATTTTAGAGATCAGCCCTCTGTCAGATACAGGATTAGTGAAGATCTTTTCCCATTCTGTAGGCTGCTGTTTTGTCTTATTTGCCAAGTTCTTTGCCTTACAGAAACTTTTCAATTTTCAGGAGGTCCCATTTATTAATTGTTGCTCTCAGTGTCTGTGCTACTGGTGTNATGTCTAGTTTCTTGAGTTCTTTATATATTTTAGAGATCAGCCCTCTGTCAGATACAGGATTAGTGAAGATCTTTTCCCATTCTGTAGGCTGCTGTTTTGTCTTATTTGCCAAGTTCTTTGCCTTACAGAAACTTTTCAATTTTCAGGAGGTCCCATTTATTAATTGTTGCTCTCAGTGTCTGTGCTACTGGTGTTATATTTAGGAAGTGGTCTCCTGTGCCAATGTGTTCAAGGTTACTTCCCACTTTCTCTTTCATCAGGTTCAGTAACTAAATTATGTTGCAGCCTTGATACACTTGGATTTGAGTTTTGTGCATATTTGCATTCTTCTAAATATTGGCATACAGCTATGCCAGCACCATTTGTTGAAGATGCTTTCTCTCTTCCATTGTACAATATTGGTTTCTTTGTCCAAGATCAGGTGCTTATAGGTGTGTAAATTAATGTGAGGGCCTTCAGATTGATTCCATTGTTCCATGTGTCTGTTTGTATGCCAGTATCAAGTTGAATTTATTGCTGTAGCACTTTGGTAGAAATGGTGATGCCTCTGGAAGTTTGTGGATTGTACAGGATTGTTTGAGCTATCCTGGATCTTCTGGTTTTCCATATGAAATTGTATTATATTGTTCTTTCAGGGTCTGTGAAGAACTTTGTTAATAGTTTGATAGGTATTGCATTGAATCTGTAGACTGCTTTTTTGTAAGATTGCCATTTTTATTACATTGATCCTACCTCTCCAAGAGCATGGAGATCTTTCTTCAATTTCTTTCTTCAAAGGCTTTTAGTTCTTATCATATAGGTCTCTCACTTGTTAGGTTAGAGTTACCCCAAGATACTTTATATTATTTGTGGCTATTATAAAAAGCATGATGTTTCTTTGAATTTTTTCTTAGCCCATTTATCATTTGTATATGAGTGCTACTGATTTTTTTCTGAGTCAGTCTTGTATCCCACCACATTACTGAAGGTGTTTATCAGCTGTAGAAATTCCCTGGTAAAATTTTTTGGGTCACTTATGTATACTGTTATATCATCTGCAAATATCGGTAGTATGACTTCTTTCTTTTCAACTTGGATCTCCTTGATCTCCTTTTGTTGTCTTATTGTTCTAGCTAGATCTTCAAGTACTATATTGAATAGATACAGTGAGAGTGGACAGCCTTTTTTCCTGATTTTAGTGAAATCGCTTTGAGTTTCTCACCATTTCATTTGATGTTGGCTGTCAGCTTGCTGTTAATTGCATTTATTATGTTTATGTATGTTTTTTGTATTCCTGACCTTTCCAGGACCTTTATCATGAAAGGGTGTTGGATTTTGTCAAAGGCATTTTCAACATCTAGTGAGATGATCATATGTTTCTTTTTTTCTTTCAGTTCATTTATATGATGGATTATATTGACAAATTTCCATATGTTGAACCATCCCTGCATCTCTGGGATGAAGCCTATTTGGTCATGGTGGGAGAATTGTTTTATGTGTTCTTGGGTTTGGTTTGCCAGTATTTTATTGAATAGTTTTGCACCAATGTTCATGTAGGAGATTGGTCTGTAGTTCTCTTTCTTTGTTGCATATTTTTGTGGTTTGGGTATCAGGGTAACTGTAGCCTTGTAAAAGTAGTTTGGCAATGTCCCATCTGTTTCTATTATGTGGGACAATTTGAGGAGAATTGGTATTAGCTCTTCTTTGAAATTCTGATAGAATTCTGTGCTAAAACTATCTTACTCTGAGCTTTTTAGTTGGTTGGGAGACTTTTAATGACTACTTCTATTTCTTTAGGGTTTATAGGTCTAGCTAAATTTTTATTTGTTCTTGATTTAATTTTGGTATGTAGTACCTATCTAAAAAAGTTCCCATTTCTTTTACATTTTCCAATTTTGTGGAGTACATAGGTTTTTGAAGTATGACCTGGATTTCCTCAGTGTCTGTTGTTATGTCCCCTTTCTCATTTCTGATTTTTTTTAAATTTGGATAATCTGTCTCTGCCTTTGGATAGTTTGAATAAAGGTTTGTCTATATTGCTGATTTTCTTGAAGAACCAACTCTTTGTTTCATTGATTCTTTACATTATTCTCTTTGTTTCTGTTTTATTGATTTCAGCCCTTAATTTGATTATTTTATGGTGTCTACTCCTGTAGCTCAATTAATAAAAACCCAGAGACAGATATTGGTGTTCAACTTGAAGGTCAGAAAAGCAAAACAGCCACTGGTTTTTACCTCTACCTCAATCTGAAATGGCCATTTTCCCTCCAGGAATCCTCAGAATGAGACTGTATGTGAGATCTGTCTCCTCCCTTCTTATATTCTTCTCTAGTGCTGGGATTAAAGGCATGCACCACATGGTTTCTATGGCAAACTAGTGTGGCTACTGGGATTAAAGGTGTGTGTCACCACTACCTGGTCTGTAAGGCTGGTAAGTGCAACTGTTTCACTCTCTGAACTTCAGGCAAGCTTTATTTATTAAAATACAAATGAAATGTCACTACATATGCCTCCTGGGTAGGTTTGCATCTTTTTTGCTAGGGCTTTCAGATGTGCTGTTAAATCACTAATATGAGATGTCTCCAAAATCTTTAGTAGTCACTTAGTACTATGAACTTTTCTCTTAGCACTATTTTCATAGTGTTCCACAAGTTTTGGTATGTTGTGGATTCACTTTCTTTGAATTCTAGTAAGTCTTTAATTTCTTCCTTGACCAAGTGGTGATTCAATTGAGCATTATTGGTTTCCATGAATTTGTAGGCTCTCTGAAATTTGTGTTTTTATATTCTAACTTTAAGCCATGGTGATCTGATAAGATACAGGGGGTTATTCCATCTTTTGGGGTATCTAGTGACACTTGCTTTGTGACTGAGTATGTTGTCAGTTTTAGAAAATGTTCCATGAGGTGCTGAGATGTATATTCTTTTGTGTTTGGGTGGAATGTTCTATGTGTGTCTGTTAGACCCATTTGAGTCATAACATCTGTTAGTTCCCTTATTTTTCTGTTAATTTTCTGTCTGGAGACCTGTCCATGGTGAGAGTGGGGTGTTGAAGTCTCTATTAGTGTGCAGGGTTTGAGGTGTGATTTAGGCTTCAGTAATGCTTCTTTTACAAAAGTGGGTGTCCTTGTACTTGGTGTATAAACATTCAGAATTGAGATTTCATATTGATGGATTTCCTGGGATGAATATGAAATGTCCTTGTTTATCTATTTTGATTAATTTTACTTTGAAATACAGTTTGTTAGATATTAGGATCGCTACACCAGATGCTTCTTATACCAGGTCCATTTGATTGGAATGCATTTTCCCAATCCTTTACCCTGAGGTAATGTCAGTCTTTGAAGTTGAGGTGTGCTTCTTCTATGCAGCAGAAGGATGGATCCTATTTTTGTATCCATGACACTAGCCTTTGTCTTTTTATAAGCAAATTAAGGGCTATTAATGACCAGTGATTGTTTATCCCTGTGATTACTTTTGGTGGTTGTGTGTGTGTGTGTTTTCCTTCTTTGTGATTTGCTGGTGTGGGATTATCTATTACCTGTGTTTTTATGGGTGCAGCTAACTTCCTTGGGTTGGAGTTTTTTTTCTAGTACTTCCTGTAGGGTTGGATTTGTGGATAGGTATTGTTTAAATCTTGTTTTGTCCTGGAATATCTTGTTTTCTCCGTCTATGGTGATTGCAAATTTTGCTGGGTATAGTTTTCTGGGCTAATATCTGTGGCCTCTTAGTGTCTGCATAACATCTACCTAGGACCTTCTGGCTTTCAGAGTCTCCACTGAGAAGTCAGGTATTATTCTGATGGATCTGCCTTTATATGTTACTTGGTCTTTTTCCTTTGCAGCTCTCAATATCCATTTTTATTCTGTATGTTTAGTGTTTTGATTATTATGTGGCAAGGGGATTTTTTTTGTTTTGGTCCAGTCTATTTGTTGTTTTGGAAACTTCTTGTATCTTGATAGGCATTTTTTCTTTTCTTCTATGATTTTACTGAATATATTTTCTGTGCCTTTGAGTCAGTATGCTTATCCTTCTTCACCTATTATTCTCTATTATTCTTAAATTTGGTCTTTTCCTGGTATTCCAGATTTCCTGGACATTTTGTGTTATGATTTTGTAGGCTTTAATATGTTCTTTGACCAATAAATCTATTTCCTCTATAGTATCTTCAATGCCACAGATTGTCTCTTCCATCTCTTGCATTCTGTTGGTTATGCTAGCATCTGTAGTTCCTGTTCATTTACCCAGATATTCCATTACCAGAATTCCCTTGCTTTGTGTTTTCTTTATTGCCTCTATTTCAATTTTCAAATCCTGAACTGTTTCCTTCACTTGTTTGATTTTTTTCTTTATCTTCTTTGCTTTCTTTAAGGGGGTTATTAATTTCTTCCATTTTTGTTTGTGTTTTCTTTGATTTCTCTAAGGGAATTTTTCATTTCCATTTTAAGGAAATTAAATAACTTCACAAAGTTATTTTTAAGGTCTTTTTCATTTGCTTCTGTGTTTGAATGTTCAAGTCTTGCTGTAGTGGAACCACTAGGTTCTGGTGATACCATATTGCTCTTTATGTTGTTGAATGTATTCTTGCACTGGTGTCTACCCATCTCTTCCTCCTATGATGTTGGCAGTGTTGGCAGTGCCTATGCATCTGAGAGCTTCTCTTCATCCAATTGGTTCAGGTGGTAGCTATGCATCCAGGGCCCACTCTTTGTCCAATTGGTGCAGCTGTTGTCTGTTGCTCTGGAGTTGCTGATGCCATGGTGAGTGTGTTTGTGGGGCAGGGTGAGTCTTGTAGATTACAGGGTCCAATGGTGGCAGGAGAATGGTGGAGTGGCCTATCTGCAAGAGTCTTGTCTGCTGACCAGCTAGTGGAATTGAGATGAGTGGAAGAAGGGCCTAGGTTGTGCCCTAGGGCCTGGGAAGGGGGTCTGTCCAGCTGGAAGACCTGCCACTCACCTCTTTGTCCAATTGGTGCAGGTGGTGTTTGTGCCTTTGGCATACCTGATGCAGCAGTGGATGATTGTGTTTATGGGGTGGGGTAGAACTTGTAGATTACAGGGTTCAATTGGGGTTCTGCAGTCTTGCCTGTTGATCAGCTAGTGGAGTTCCATACAAGAATTAAATGTGATGATACATGTGTCAGTCTGTTTGGGCTGTTATTTTAAAAATGTCACAGACCAGTAATTTAAGCAATAGATACTTCTAAACCTGATGCAAAGGTACTGATAGACCCAGTTCCTGATGAGGGCTCTCTGACTATCTTATCACTGATGGCCATGGTCTTGGGCTTTCCTTGCTGAAGAGAAAGGAGAGGAAAGGAGGCAGAATTTGTATTCATTTTCTAGGGGCATTAATCTCATCATGAGACACCTTCCCTCAGGACACAACTAAATATAATTCCTAGTCAGTACCATCACATTGGGTGCATGCTTATACATATGAATTTTCAGAGGGTAAAAACATCCATCCCATTATGACAATGAACAGGAAAGCTGGCATATACTGGAGGGAACACATTCTTCCCAAGGGATTCTGAAACTTTTACTTTATGCAGTGCATATGAATAGCTTCCTACTGTGACTCACAATTCCTCAGAGCTCAAAACAGTGAGAAGACATGTTATACCATAAATACAGAAGGACATGCATGTGATAATCACCAGACTGTTAATCATCAATTAGCTGAAAGGTGAAGCAATGGGTAAGGTCTGAGGTGGGTTGGGAGAAGGAGAAGATTGAGGACAGGCTGTCAGGGACAACAAGGAAACACAAGATAAATGACAGGTATTCTCCAAATTTCCTTGTGAAAAGATGGAAATCTCCCCCAACTCCACCATTGGGCTAAAATTCTGGAGATTTAATCCAGGGCCTTATGCATGCCAGGTAGGTGCTCTATCACTGAGTTGTATCTCCAGCCCTGTTTTTAAATTCTTACCAGCATTTCTTCTCCATTTCCCCATATTTTTTTACTGTGGACTAAAATTACCAAACACATATTTATATGACATTTTCAATCAATTATTGGACATTGGGGTGAATTTTAGTATCATACAAGTTTGTAAAACCTCTATGATATTAAGGATAGCTCCTTACACATGTGAATACTCAGGGCATTTTTTAAAGGAAATCCAATTCACTGTGTGAGAATTTGTAGATGGAAAGAGGAACCAGTGACCCCTTATGTATAAGGAAGTGGAATCAAGCTTATATGTCAATTTAGCACCCAGTCACAGTACAAGGATTGTTCAGTGAGACTTAGAATGAAGATGTTGGCTTGAATTGGATGACTTGAATGTGGGCCCAATGAGGCTGTTTTAAGCAAGCATCTTCATCTTGTGTAGCCTGTGGACGTAGTCATAGAAACCCAAGCAGGCACAATGCAATCTATTTTAACTTTAACCATTCACCAGTGTTCCAAGAAAGTTGTTCCCCCTCATATGACTAACAAAAGTGACAGAAATAGACACTCATAGTCCAAAGGGGAGTTTTAAGTCCACGTAATTGTCATGGTTTTGTTTAACAATTCTAGGGTCTTCAAATACACAATTTAGAAAGCATAAACAATTTATCATTGGAAAGGCCAGTCAATGGTGTGTCAGAAGGAACTGAAGACAGTATTGAATGGAAGATTCACCTGACACAGGGCCATTTCATTTTGCTCCATCCAATTTCATTCATCCTTCAGTGCACATCCCTGACATTTCCTTTGCTTTGGGATTCCTTTTTTTTATTAATTTTATTTTGTATTGCTTTTATTGAGCTATTTATGTTTCTCCATTCTCAATTGATCACAGCACTTCCTATACAATTCCAAGGCATAAACTTTACACATTTTGAATGCATGAGAATCATTTCATCCTCTTGCCTTCTCCATGGCTTATTTAAATGAAACGTAACTGAGTGAAACACAGGCTTGGCCTTACTTTAAATGGCAGATTTTGAGTTACCAAGGAATAAGACACCTTATTATTTCTGCCGAGACACAGAAAACCTCTCAGCCCCTCAACTGAGGTACTGAATAGGTGGAACACCAATTTACCGCCTTTTGGTCAGCTGAACTTTGGCAAATGTCAAGTCCAGGTCTGTGTATTTGGGCAATGGTGAACAAAATGAGGTCATCAGTCTCCTGGTGGCCTTTCTGTCTGTCTGTCTATACCTTGCCCTTCTTTGCTCCATGGCAATAGCACAACTCACAGAGAAACATAGGCTAAATGAGACTTCTGACCACTTTCTTTTCTTCAGGATAAAAATCAAAGACCAGTTCATGACAAAAGTACTTGCCACAGACTCATCTCCAGAGTTTACCCTGGGAATAAATTCAATAGAGTCATGGAGTATTTAAAGGAACAGCAGATAAAGAAGTTTTCTGTGTTTGCTCACTTTCAAGTTATTCTGAAACTATGGTTTCCTATAGTTTTGCCCAATTCCTATTGCACTAAATGGTTTAATCCAAAACTGACAACATGTACTAACAATCTCCTCTTTTAATTCATAGGAATGAAGGAAAACATTACCCACTTTTAAACTTAATTCAGTTTTACAAGCAGGCTAACATTGAAATTCCAATACTTAAGAGGCAGAGGCAGAATAATTAATTATAGCAAGTTTGAGGCTAGTTTGGTCTATACAGTGAGTCCCAGGTCAGCTAGGACTACATACCAAGACCCTATCTCAAACAAGAAATCAGTTTTATGAGCAAATGGAATATCTTTGTCTGCTTGGCACTAAAAATAGAAAAACTAGTAGTAAAAATCACATGAAGAGCATAGACCAAAGGACTCTCAGAAATAAGGAGTTAATGCTATGTGAAGATGCTAAAGGGATACATGAGAATGACATTCAACTTTACTTTGGTGAGGGAAAGATCAAGGAGGCTTCCTGGAAGAGGTGATCGGCATGCTAAGTTCTGGACCAAGTATGAGTATGAGTTATTCAAGCATATGCATGACAAGGGGATGGGGGCATTGTATGCACAGAACAGCTTATGCAAAAGTTCTGAATGTGAACAATACTAATCAGCACCATAGGAGCAATTCATTAATTTATGAAGTACTCCAAAGAGGAACACACACTCCAGAGTGTTTCTTCAGGTTTTAAAGGCTCTTATTGGAAGCCCACACTCTAGAACTGGTTCTGCAACAACCTCAGCAATACTCATCTCCTTTCAACAAAAGATGGTTTGTTCATTTGTATAATTAGTCTAGAAATTAGTTTTTGTTAGTGACAAAAATGGTATATAAACTATACAGATGCCTGGAAATATGATTTGGACTCTCCATGCTCATTTTAGACTCTAAAAATTCTTTGCATCTAATGGCTTATACCCTTTCTAATGGCCTCTTAAGCCTTAGACACCTAGTTGTTTGTGCCACAGCTAACACATATTCTGTTGCCTGCTTCTGACCAGCAGATCTACTGAATTTCTTTCCTAGAATATTTCCTCGTCATGCAAAGTATAAGTCAGACACAGAGGTAAGGTCTGGGGCCTAAATGAAAATCATAATTGATGTTTATTGGTAGTTTTAAGTGTATCAGAGTTCAATACTTGGGATGGGGGCAGAAGTAGAGGGGATTTAGTACCTATATCTCCTTTTAACTATGATATCTAGATATCTTGCAGAAGAATTTACTGAGTAAACACAGCCAAATTGGCAGGAGCCCATTTTCCGCAGCATGGTCCTATGTTTGTTTTTAACAGTGCTAGCCATCCTTCCTTTCCATTCCAGGAGGGAGTAGGCAAAGGTGACCAGTTTAACTGAGCAGCAGGAAGAAGCAGATTCCATGGACAAGTGCCCATGTCCTAACAGGAAGTCAATTCCTGTCCTGTCAAATTTGAGGAGTGATTCAAACACAAAAGATAAAAATAGTTAGCAACTGATTGCACTGGAAACAGGGAGAACCAGGTATGAGGTACAGGTCAGAAAGAGTGGTCACGACTGAGGCTGTGAGGAGCAGGTGATGGCACAATTTACCCTCAGTCATAGTGTCAGAACATACTGTGCTAGCTTTGTGGAGCTGCCCCCAGCTGGACCAGAGCTGTCTGCAATCAAGCTTAACACCTACTGTTGCCATGTACATCCTCCGAGTCTGCTCTGCCACCTGTGCCCTATTCAGTTGCTAATATCATCATTTATCTAATTTTATTTCTTTTTTTGTTTTGAAACAGGGTTTCATGTAGCCCAGGCTGGCCTCAAACTTGTTATGTAACCAAGGATGGCCCTTTTACTACAAATTGGCACTCCAACTAAATCCACTCACTAAATCCACATAAAAACTGAAAGATCTTGAAAAGGAATTTTAGACATACACACAGAGAGAGAGAGAGAGAGAGAGAGAGAGAGAGAGAGAGAGAG
>LOJH01058206.1:5161-16331 GCA_001685095.1 Ellobius talpinus
GTTGTGTCAACTTAAAAGGATCTAGAATTACCCAGAACACAACACTCTGGCCAAATCTTGTGGGATTACTCAGATGAGATTACTTGAAGTGGGAAGAGCCATCTTAACTGTGGGCAGCACAACTCCATTGGCTGGGGTCCTGGACTGAATAAAAAAATGGTATTCATACGCACATCATTGGCAATGTGAATTGTGGTATCAACTATGGAAAACAGTAAGAAGGTTCCTCAAACGATGAAAACTAGAAATACTGTATTATCCAGAAATCACACTACTGAATACACAGGTAAAGAAAACGATATCAATATGGTCACAAAGACATTTGCACTCTCATTTTTTAAAATAAATTTTTAATTGATTCATTAAGAGTTTCATCATACACCCCAAACCCACTCATTTCCCAGTCTCTCCATATCTACCCATCACCCTTGTGGCATCTCCCCACAAATAAAAACTTAAAAAGAAATAATAAAAATAGAATAAAAAAGAAAGAAAAATCCAATAAGACTATTAATTTTAAAACAAACAAAAACAAAAGAAAAAGCAAAAACAAACCAACAACAGAAAAGAATTAAAAAGGTGCTGTACTTGGCTCCTCACTCTGCTCTCTCACTTTTGCATAGTACTACTCACAATAGCCAAGGAAATCACCAAAATGTTCACCAGAGAAACTGTGGTGGCTGAACACAGTGGGATGTCCTCTGCATTTCTTACAGAAGCTTTGACTGTCTCCATGGATCAAAATGAATTGCACAGATTGTTTTTAATAAAGCAATGTCACTACTGTTGCTACAAAAGCTATAATCTGTACCCCTTGAGGGCATTCTGTCTATCCTCTTCCTAGTCTTCATCCCAATACGTGAAAATTTAGTAGCCACTGGCTGAAAATTTTGGTTTAATGTCTATCTCCCAGGGTCCATTTAACTTGGTGTAGAGAAATCATCTTCCCGTTGTCAGTTGCATGGCCGTGGCTCAAGGACTTATTTGTTAAATTAACAAATTATTTTCTGAAAAATAATCAAAAGGACAGTCATTAATGATCCTTTATTGGGAGCTTTTGAACAGCTAGAGAGGTTAGGTAGAAAATGTCATGGTTCACTTCACATATAAGCTTGTCCCTTCTTGTACCTCTCAGACTCCAATAGAGCACTGTCTCCTAGAAGTGCTGACTTTGAGATATCTAAATTTGATACAGAAATTACTCGAGGAGAAGAAGGTGGGCAGTCTCTTGCTTCTCTACCTGAGGACACCACTTATGAAAGGCTATGTTCTTGTTGGGTACCATGCATATTCTCAATCCATTTAGTCACCAAAGAAGCCACAAGCCCTGTGAGCACGCATACACGGAAGGCAGGTCTTTTCCACCTCGAAGCTTCTAGTGAAGCAAAGAGAAATAAATATGAACTGACAGGAATTGTTCTGTGTAACAGTTCTGGGAAAGGACCCCAAAATGGCAGATCCATAAACTACAACCCCACACACAAAAAACCATGGGAAATGCCCCTCTGTAATGCTTCTACACCATGAGACATGTGAAGTCAGGTGACAAACAGCAGGTGAGAAAAAAAAATGACCAAAGTTGGGGATTGGTGCCTAGTGGTGAAGAGTCCCAAGCAGGGCCTGGAGCAGGGAGTGTTATGGTAAAAATAAAATGCTGCAGGTCCCCAAATGGTGGCAGTGGGCAGTGAGCCATGAGACCACACTGCAGGTCCCCAGAGGCAGGTGGTCCCAGGCATGGAGCCATGCAGCAGGTGAGAGACAGAGACATGGATAGGCATGCCATGCAGAGTGAAATTGGATATTCATTTAGTGGGTTAGAGAGGGAAAAGGTAAAGGTGGGGAGAGGAGAATAGAGAAGAGCAGAGAGGGAGGCAGAGGGGAGGAGGAAGGGGAGAAGTGGGGAGAAGGGAGATAGACAGAAGCTGCCTCTTTGGGAAAGAGAGGGGTAGGGGCTAGGCTGCAGGCAGGCAGGAAGCTCTGCCTGCCTTGGCAGTGGACAGGGAAGGAGTGTGCAGGGTTTGTCTCTTAAAGGGACATGGCAGACCATGACAGGGAGGACATCCAGGATCCAGTACTGAAGAGAATGGGAGGCCAGGATAGCTTTAAAGCCTAGAGACAGTCATATCTGCATCTTAAAAAATTACTTCAAAACAGAATGAAAATCTAGGTAAAAAGAACTGAGAAAAGACAATGAAAAGGACAGGCGCTCTATGTGGATTTCCCATCAGTTTTGCATATTTTGAGTTGGGAGTTTTAAAAAAATGATGTGTATGTGTTGATAAAAGTTATCCTCTCTAATATTTGACAGCATGTCTACATATATTGTTTCCCTTTTAGTAAATTAGAAAATAAGGAAAATGGTTCTCCAGAACCAAGAGACTGCTGGTAACTCATCATCTAATCAGCAGATTTAAATAAATTAGGTAAATCAAGCTCAATGCAGGTAACTACACATAAACAAGAAAAGTTATTTATTAGGTTTTGGCTTTTCATCTTACGTTATCTGTGGGTTTGGGGCATTTTTCATGTTTGCTTTTTCTAATCTAGCAAAACCATGAATCCTGTAGCTCATTGTGGAGGAGCATGCCTGACATGTCCCCTGAGATCCTGACCAAGAGACAAAACAAGGTGTGGGATGGGTGTGCCCTGGGATCTGCAAGGGTGTCACACTGCTCCTGGAAGCCTCAAAGAGCACTTTGCTCTGCTTGGCACTAACTGGTATATCCTACCTCAGATGAAAAAGGCCAGAATAGAAGAAATGTTTAGCGTGATTAAATAGGGCCCAGGGTATAGGAATAATGTCTTTCTCATCACTGTGAAGACATGTCTTAAAAAGTGGAGTGTCTCAGTTCGTTCAAGATCCTATGACAATGCCACACAGACGAGGAGCTTATAAACAGAAACAAATTCCTCACTGTTCTGAAAGCTGGGATATTCAAGATCAAAATATTAGATCCCACGAGCTTCTGTGAACTAGAAACAGGCTATGTGGTGGGAGAGGAATGCTTTCTGGGGATACACACACACACACACACACACACACACAGGGAAAGAACTGACCAAGCACAATCATCTCCCAAAGGTTACATTAACTAATTCTGTCACATTGGTTATCAGGTCATCCCATATGAGTGTAGAGGAGGAAACAAACATTCACATCAAAGAATAGAGAGGTACCTGAGAATTAGAGGGATTGCAACACAATAGCATGTGTTGGGTGGAAAATATGGTGTGGTGGTTTGAAAGAAAACAGCCCCCACACTGAGTGGCTCTATTAGGAGGTGTGGCTTTGTTGAAGTAAGTGTAGCCTTGTTGAAGAAAGAATGTCATATGGAGGTGAGCTTTGAGGTCTCATTTATACTCAAGACACACCCAGTGTCTCGGTTCACTTCCTGTTTCCTTCAGATCAAGATACAAAGCTCCTACTCCAGCACCGTGTTTGCCTATACACCTCCAAGAAGTTCATGAACTAAATCTCTGAAACTGATACTTGTCATCACTTTTATGGCCTGAATGTTTTCTACTCCTTTGCCTTGATGTGGAGCAATCTTTTCTTCTAACACTGTCACTGTCCTCATTTTGGGATCTTTTTTCTCATTTTCAGAAAATGAATGTCTTTTCTGTCGTTGCTCCTTCTTTGGCTCCCCATGCTTGTCTTCCATCCCTCTCTGCACATCTTGGTCTCAACTGTTCCCAAATCTACTGAGAGATGATGGGAAAAATCTACCAGATATTACTCTGAAAATTATAAAGACTCAAAGAGAAATCAGGACTGAAGGAGAGAAAAGTCTCCAACAAGACAAAAATGATTCTAATGACAACTAACATGCCTTACATTCACTTCCGAAGTCTTTTTTGCATTGATGGAATTTGTAGAGAACTCGTGTCTAAAGTACCTGCTTGTATCGGTAAATTTTGAAGATGTTTTCTTTTTGGCATGTTTTATAATTGATACATCTGAAAGTCCTCTGTAAAATCATAAAGAAAATGGTCTTAACAGAGGGGTAAATCATACGTTTTGTGATTAAATGGAGCAAATGTTTAAAAAAGAAAAAAAATCTCTGAAACTATAAGCTGGCACCAAACAAATGTTTTCCTTTATAGGAGTTGCTGTGGTCATGGTGCCTCTTCACAGCAATAGAAACCCTTACTAAGAGAATGGGGATGTCTGTGAATATGCCATTAACCTTGATGAGAAAGCTGTATCTTCTAAGAATAGGTATGCAAATAATGAAACAAACAATTTTGCTTCACTATTTTACTATTTCCTACAGAGTCAGTAAATTATAGTTAGCACAAAAATACTTAACAGAGGAAGGGAGGGAAGTTAGTCATCAGCCATGAATATTTGGTATTTGTACATTCTGGACTGGGGATCCATTCAATCAATATTACTTCTTTGTTGCTGTTATGAAACACCACAACCAAGAAACTTATAAAAGGCAGGGTTTATTTTGGTTTATGGTTCCAGAAGTATAAAAGTCCATTATGGCAGAGTGGTATGGTAGCACCCCAGCAGAAATGCTGGCAGGAGCAAGAAGCTGAGAGGTCATCCCTTCTCAAGCACAGGGCAGAGAAGCAAAGTGGAAGTAGGATAATGCTAGATGCATTCAAAATCTGCTCCTAGTAACATATTCCCTCCAACAAGGGTGCATCTCCCCAAACAGAACCGCGAGCTGAGGGCCAAATGTCCAAATGCCTGAGCATAGCTACAGGGAATGTTTCCCATTCAAACCAGAATAGCATCATTTCCACCATTTCCTAAAGCAAGTCATTCCACCCTTTATAAATGCCATCCATGCTACTGTCATCATATGCTCTACCCAGATTAAGGTCACAATGCAGTCCATTTTCAGAAACAAGAAACACATGATCTAATAGGAAGGGGACCGAATAATTTATATCCAGGTTTTAAAACCATGTCAGTCATCCTCAGCCAGAAGCCATTTAAACTTTTCCTACAAACTCCTCAAAGAATCAAGTTATAAAATCACTGCCAGTCTTGAGGGGAAGGATAGGGTCATCTAAATCAAATTCAGGTATTGCTCAACGTCCTTGGATTGAGTTCCACAGATACAGTTCATTTTGACTTGAAAACCTGTGAGTGGAATGAGAGGCAAGTTATTATCCCTACATGCATACCCAGTATCCATTGGTAGAACGAGCTTCAGGCAATCTTAATAGATATGCACTCTCAGGGATATGTAGAAGGAGCACAATGATTGGTCCATAGCAAATCAGAGAGCAAGTAAGGCACATCTCATCAGTCCCTTGATTGGGGACAAGAAATACTTTCTAGGAGTAAATCTGTCATCGAGACTTTTGACTTTGCCCTCTGGCCCATCTTTCATTTTACAGAAATAGCTTATGTTTGCAGTTGAGTGATTTTCTTTGTACTCATAGAAGTTCAATGGCCCAGAGGCCACTTTTTAAATTCATTTTGCCTTCATCCTTTTCTGACCAAACTGTTATAATTCTTTTAAATAACTTTATGGGATCCTTGTATATCAATTTATAGTCTGCACAAGACAAGAAAAAAACACCTATAAGTCTTTTCAGAATAGGTCATTCCCTCCCAGGACCTTCCATGAAACTGTAGAATAATAATACCCTTGAGATTCCTGAAAACCCTGTTGTCTGGAGGAGACATATACTTTATACTCCTTAGGAGATATTTCGTTTAGTTGAAGAGTCTTTGAGGTGGTGGTAGAAATGCTTCTGAGGACATAACCAAATATTTTACAAGCTGTATTCTTAGCTCTGTTGTTTCCAAATAATAGTCTATCTTTGACCTTTGCCTTTCAGCTGTTTTGTATGCTGAGGACCTCCCACAGCTGGTAAGGATATCTTGAGGCTCTGTGTTTCCGGTCCTCCACACATTTTTTATTATAACAACTAAAGAAGCTTCTGAAGTGTCTCCAGTTCTCTTATTTCATTCCACATTACTACAGGGGACAGCTGCCATCACCACCTTTGTGCTTTCACACCCTCAGTGGCAACCTCCTTGAATTCTGATACTTTCTACCACCTGTGTACAAAAGCAGTGCCATATATATCAGGATATATTCTGGTAGCCTCTTTCTTCTCGAGTTTAAAGTATGTTTGGTTATCTATTATGCTTAATAAACCATGGAGAAATTACTGACAAAAAATAAAACCATTTTTCCCACTAGCCCCATCTCTTATCACCTAATTGTAGCTTGTGGATCCATAAAGAGATGCATGCTCAAGTCTGTGGAGCATTAGGATGCTAGATACCCCCATTTTATGTTCACCGCATCATTCAGTCTAGTTGTTAAAGGCTGAAGGGGGAGGCTCAGCTCTCTGCTAGGAATGACTGACAGAGATTTGCTGGGGAAACAGAGTTAAATTGCCCTGCTTCATCCAACCTTGTTCAATGTCAGTGTACCCAGAAAGTAAGGGATTTGGGGGTCTGTTATGCTTCAATGACATAAGAAACTAAGATAAGTGGAGTGTTCACCTAGAAGCCCTAATCCATACCACTTGATTTAGTCTTAGAGATCCTGAGGTTGTTAATATTCATCAGCTATTTGAAGGGTTTAGAATCACCGTGGAACTACAGCTCTGGGTGTGGCTTTGAGGGCATTCCCTGAATGTGGGTGGCACAAACTTCATGGATTAAGGTCTAGGACTGAATAAAGAGGAGAAACGAGTAGAGCGTAGAGCACAAGCATTATTTGTTTCCTGGATGTGAATGTTGCCTTAGGCTCCTGCATCATGCCCCTCCTACCTTAATGGACTGTACCTTCCAACTATGAAACCAAAACAAACCCTTCCCTTCTTTAGCTGCTCTTATTGGGTGTTTTGTCACAGCAATGGGAAAAGTAACTAGTATAGATACCGTGGTGATGAGCTTCCCCGTGTCAACTGAACACAATGTGGATTCTTCGGAGGGAGTCTCAGTGATGATTTGTCTAGATTATATGGACCTAGGGGTGTGCCTGTGATGGATTTTCTTAATTGCATTAGCTGGGACTCAAAGATTCACCCCGATGTAGACAGGAGAATTTCATAACTGAAAGAATGAAAAGGAAAGGGGAAGCTAGGGACAAGTATGCATGTATTAATTCACTATTGCCTGATTTTGATATGAATGTAATGTGACTAGACACTTTGTCTATCTTCCAGCTTGAATTCCCAGGAAAAGGTGACTGCAATCAAGAATTGTGACCCAAATAAACCCTTTCTCCCTTAAGCTGCTTTCATCAGAGTGGTTTTTTTTTGTCAGAGTACCAGGAGTGAAACCAACACAGATGTTAACAAGGGTTAGAGGTTCAGCTGCTCACTCCTCTTCTTCAACCCTGGAGGTGAAGAGAAAAGCTGAGTTTACTAGCCCTGCCTTGCTGCTCCATATTACATCTCATAAAAAGTGGACAATCCCAGCTCAAAAGTCTACCGTACACTGGTTACTTTTGTCTGTAGGATAAAAAGTTAACACCAACATTGGCCCAGAAGGGAACGGGTACAGTATCACTTCTTACTGCCATGAGAAGTGATCAATGGGAAAAGACCATCTGGTCCACTGACAATCTACAGCAGGAGAGATCTGAGGATAACCACTTGTTCACACTTTGGGGAGGAAGAATGCTGAGACTTCCTGCCCAGTCCTGCTGCCAATGTGGGGGAAGAACATTTTTTGTTGTTAATGTCTGTTTGACTGACATAAGACACATATTGCTGAAATACCTTTTCATTGCTAGATCACCCTGTTCCTAAGTACCCTTTAGCCATTGATGACAGACTTCAGTTGAAACTGTATCAACAATGCCCTTTGAGATTCTAGGCTATAGGGGTAGGGGCTTCTTGGAAGAGATAATGAGAAAAGTAAATGTTCATCTGCCATATCACTCTTCAAGTTGAGAAGTCCTCCAGGAAGTCTACCTTCCTTCCACATTTCAGAGTTTTCCCATGTCTGTTTTAGAATATCTGTTCTCTTTCAGCATTAATAAAGACCTTGAAGGAATGGAGCTGATCCATCTCTACAGAAAAGGAAGCATCCAGAAGCATTTTGACATTCCAGGAAGAGGCCAACATATCAAGTATTTTGATCTAAAAACAATAAAATCAGAAGACTACATATTTGTAACCATAGAAACAAGCAAAGTGGTGACCCCAAGTGAGACCAAAGGAGAATAAAGGAGTTCTTAACCACATGGAACAGAAGAGGAACGAAAGGCAATGATTACTTTATGCCTGGCCTTGAAGTCTGTTGTGCTGGGCTTATTGGTCTGTAAGGAAAAGAAAACTATAAAGGAATCATGGTGTACCCTGAGTCCTCTTTCTGGGACTCTTTCAGCTGGTAGTTTGGGCTTTACTTTATTTCTGGTTTTCAGCAATTCTTTGGGAGCTTGGTGAAGATTTGAATGGGTCAGTTTGAACCTTCATGTTTTCTTAACTGTTTAATCAAGTACCCAAGATGGGTGACTTATAAACATAATTTATTTCCCATACTTCTGAAGACTAGAAATTCTGAAACCAAAGTGCCAGAAGACTTGAGTGCTTAGTGAGGACATATTTCTTGATCCATAGATGGTACCATTCACCATACTCACATAAGATAAAAAGTTGAAACATTGCTCTGGAAATGTTTATAAATATGTAATGACTTGGCCAAAGATTCTGTCTTCTGATTTGAATTAAGTAAGGGGAGCAAACATAAGGACTGTAACATTTTTGTTCCAACCCAAAGTCATACCATTGTGTAATATATTCATTCCATCCTTACAGACCCAAAAAATTAATTTGTTTTAGCATCATCTTAAGAATCCAAAGTCTCACTTGAATATCATCAAAATCACATGTAGAAGAGGCATTCAGCAGCAAATTGATCTCCAGTTGCGAGCATATGAGATCCCATGTATTATGGTTTCAAAGCATAATGGTGGAAAAGCCCACAATACAGACCTTCCCATTCCAATGGAATAAAGAAAGTAGAAAGAGGAAATTAGAGCTCAGTAATCCAAAATCTTAAGGCTCAAAAATAATCTTTGGCTTTGCCCTTGAAGGCAACTGTAGGGGAATTCCTGTCTCATCTCAGCAATTTGGAGAAGGTCTTGCCTTGCTTTGTCAGTCTTGCTGAGTAATAACTAGAATTCAAGGTTCTAGGTAGCAATGACCACTGCAGAGCTCATGGGTTGAGGTCTCCTGTCTGTGACTGGAATTATTCACTTGTATCTATATTGGTCTGAGAAAACCCCCCACAGCAGAGTTTCAAGACTGTAGGTGATCCTATTCTTTGGAATTCTTTGAGGTCTGTGCATTCCATGTGCTGATGCGGACAGTACAGAGTGAGAGCTGCCAAGGTTTATAACAGAAGGCCAGCTGCTACAATCTGAACTGCTCCTGGGTCCACTGGAGCTGAATGAATTTAGGATGCTAAGAAGAACAATTTTGGGATGAGAGGAGATGAACATTTAAGTAGCATTGAGCAGCAAGTTCTGAAGTCCTGTATGTACGTACCTATGGCCCCTCCAGTGAGATTGCCTTCCTCTCCATTCTTGAACTCTGAGCTCTTGATGGGAGTGACAGTCCTAATAATCTTCAAAGTGACTCAGGGATCAGTCTGTCATTGCCTTTATGTGCAGTGTAATACATATTAATTTTCTTTATGACACCTTCGTTCTCTTTCAAGCATCCCTTCTCGTTATTTTCAATAAGAGTTGCTGAGAAATATTCCAGACGTTAGCACATGCTTCTCTTTTGATTAAAATTTCCATATTTATTATATTATTTTATATCTATCTAAAATTATATGCAACACATATAAATGTATGTGTATATATACACATACACACTTTAAAGGAAGAAGTTTAGCTGCTTGGGCTGACAATGTTTCCCCAAAAGAACCATAGGCATAAGAAGCCTCCTTTTGAATGGTTGGTCAGTATAATCTAAATCTTATCCTTATAATGACAGGTAAGTATAGCTACAACCCTTTATCAATGAAGCCTATCTTCACAGCAAATGAAGACCACAACAGAAAAACATAGCTGAAAACACTGTAGAGATCAACAGGGATCTCATTATAGGGAGCCATGAACCAGTAGATGCATGCATCTATGTCAAAGCTACTGAATCTATGACTCAGAGAACATTGAGACAAGGGAGCAGAAAGATTGTAAGAACCAGAAAGCTAGGAAGTCTACTTTGAAGTAGTATGTCCTAGAAATGGTTGCATAAATAAGACTGGAAGGATGGCACTATCAATAGGCATGCTAACATGAGAGAAGGAAAATCCGCAGTGTCCCATCCCTAGACAAAGAACTACAAGCAACTAAGGACTGCTAGGATTAAAGAGAATCCAGGGATGAGCCCCTTGTTGGTTGTCTAATACAGGTGGTCATCTTTGAAATGGCATATACATATAAACAGCAAAAACATCCTCAGCAGGTTGCACTCATATATATTAGTACATACATATTAACAATGATAATCAAAAAAATAGAACCTTGAGAGTGGGGAGTGCGATTGTGTGGGAGGGGTTTTAAGAGGGATAGCTGGGAGGGGCTAGAGGAAGGAAAGGGGGCAGGAATGATGTAATTCTATTTCAGTTACAAAATTCTATTTTTAACCTGAGTCTGGTGGTACAGGTCTATATTCCCAGCTACTGAGGAAACTGAGACAGGAGAATTAAATTCAAGACATGCCTGGGCTAGAGAATGAGTTCAAGGCTAGCTGTGTAACTAGGAACCCCTATCTCAAATTTTAAGATTCAAAAGGACTGGAGTTTAGCTCAGTGGAAAAGCACTTGCCTAGCCGAGACAGGACCTTAGGTATAATGTCTAGTGTCACACATTTAAAAATAAATAATAACATGTCTATATAATTTCTCTCCTTACATTCTGTCTTAAGTGTCCAGGAAAAGCCAATCTATTTCCTAATATTTTGGTTATAGTCTTCTTTAGATAGACATATGGTTTTAAGTTCTGGCTTCCACAACATATTGGTACACAAGTTCTGACAAGTTTTGCCACTTTATAACAAGGACTGACTTTCTTCCAGGTTTCAGTGAAATATATATAAATTTCCACATGAAATCTCACCAGGACGTCTTCATTGTAGTGAAAGGGGAGCGGGCCTGCTTTTCGTCCCACCCGGCTCCGGCACAGCTAGCTTATACCCCAAAATAACAACACATAAATTGTATTCA